>CATIWO010494668.1:0-15442 GCA_949673435.1 Macaranga tanarius
GTTTACTTCCTTATAAGTAATTATCAATTCTAATCACATCGACCTATTACTTGAAAATCAATTCCACATGTTCAATCCCCATCAATTATAAACTTAATTATAAAATAATAAACTCCAAATCATTCATTCAAACGATTGATAATTAACTCAAATCATCCAATTTGATTTACAGCAGTAATAACATTCTTAATGGTTATTAATGAACAGTAATCCGGTTCTAGGACACGGATGTTACACTTTGAGTTTCTTTTATGACTGGCTGGAAGCTCATGGCAGGGATAGAGTTGACCAGCATAGTGTTGAAAGCAGTGGACTTACTAGATGGTCACCACCAAATGAGGGATGGCAGAAGTGTAATGTGGATGGGTCTATTTTTATAGTAGATGGAATGTCTGGTTTTGGTTAAGTGCTTACTAATAACGAAGGCCGTTTTATAGTTGCAGCCAGTGGGACTTTACAAGGTGTTTTCGATGCAAAAGTTATTGAAGCCATTAGTCTCAGAGAGGCTTTGTTTTGGGCAGTCTCTGGTGGAAGAACAAATATTATTTTTGAATGTAATTCTAAAGTGGCAATAAATGCTGTCGATACTAATTCTGCAGATTTTTCATAATTTGGGGCTGTTATAGCTGAATGTTCTTATTTAATTCAGCATGGCACTAATTTTAGAGTCAGTTTATTAGAAGGCAAGGTAATGAGTTTGCTCACGGTGTTGCTAGAGCTGATAGGCTATTTAATGGCTTTTATGTGTTTAATACTTCTCCTGTTTGTATTAGAGGTTTCTTTCCATATGATGTACTTCCCACTTCTTAAATGAATTTTCGTTTCTTTAAAAAAAAAAAAAAAAAAGGTAGAGATGGTAAAAATGATATGGAGTTCAGGTGAGGAAAAGGGTACATTTTGGTTGGATTAATACGTTAATTTGGCTTAGAACTTGTCAATCCAATTGTGTATAGCAGTTGAAGTTGCAAGCAAAGAAGTCTGGAAAATAATGGAAAAGTAGTATGATTTTACTCAATAAAGTAAATTGTTATTTTCTTGGGAGGAGTATAAATCCTGATTTTATATATTGAGTAGGTGTTAAAAAAAACTTGTGAAATTAGCAACATGTAAATGAAAACACACGGCCCTAAAAAGATCTTACTGAATTTGACAATGAGTTTTGTCACATTCATTATTTTACTGAAAACATTGAAATATTTTCTCGATTTATCATTTAGGAGTCAAGTTTCTCTAATGCATATTTTAACTTGTGTTTTAGCCAGTTTACATATTTTTGTAGACAACACTGATGTACCAGTGTTGTTATTTTCTTTTTTGTTATTTTTTATTGATGTAATCTATAGAGTAAGTTTTTTTAATTATAATTTATATTATTATTTTTTTAATTATAATTTATATTATTTTTATGTTTATGTTACAAAATTTTATTTTTTTATTTATAATTATTAATTAATAATATTTATTCCTATATTTAGTAAAAAAAATTGGTGAATGATGAACTATATTCTCTTAGTTGAATTGCTTCATAATTGAACAACTAATTAATGAGTTATCTCAAAAAAAAAAAAAAGTTATGAGAGTAAAGTTGCAAAATTATATTTTTAAACAAAAAATTATATATATAATTAATTTTTTTCATAATAAGTAAGGAATAATCCATTAAATTTTGGGAGAAAAAATAAAACTTTTGAGGAAGTATAATAGGATTTAATTGGCTCAGAGGGACAGTGACCTATCGTGCCAGATGGTTCTACCTATGATATGAATATACATTATTCTCTATGAAGATACATAGATAGATATATGCTATTATCTCTCCTCACCTATTGTTAGGTTTTTGACTTAAATTGTGAGTCCTAATTGATTTTGGATTAGGAAGAAATTAATTTTTTAGAATAGGAATTAATTTTGAAGTAAAATTCTAAAACTTCCCAAATAAGTTTACTTAGTGGCAAAGTTTTAGAGGTCTATAAATATAAAGGTTTACAAGAGGGCAAAGTGGTGAAAAAAGCTACGACACAAGACAACTTAGGTTTATAAGTTTGAGTGGTGGGACTTTGGAAAAATACTTTTGTGAGTCTCTTATTTTTCTATAGGGTTTTCTAAGGGTGAAGAGTGTAATTTCTAGATTATATGAGAGGTGGGATACAAAATTATGGGTTTGAGTACTTATAACTCAAAGAGAATTGCAATTTCTTGTATTGTAGTGTTTATCTCATATAGTGAAAGCTTTATTCTTCTTCGTGGACGTAGGCATCCTAAGTCGAACCACGTAATTGTGTGTGCACTATTGTTTTCTATTTTTTATGGTTATTGATTGGTTTAATTGGGTGGATCCTTTTATAACAAGTGGTATCAGATATTCGGTTGGAAATCAATAATCATGTCAAGTGGTTCATCATCATTTTTCATAATAGAAAAATCTGATGAAAAAACTAGTTTTACTCTTTGGCAAAAAAGGGTAAAATATCTCTTAGTTTAGCAAGGTTTAGCAAGAGTGTTGAAAGGAACGGAGGCAAAACCTGAAAAAGTGAAAGATGTGGAGTAGGAAGAGCTCGAAGAAAGGTGTGCTAGTATAATATGTCATCATTAGAGACAACATTATAAATAATATTATTGAAGAAAATTCAGCTGTAGAGATTTGGGACAAACTATAAAAGATTTATTTAGCTAAGAGTTTGACCAACAAGTTATATTTAAAGTGAAAGTTGTATAAGCTAAAGATGGTGGAGGGCGAAAAATTGGTGGAGCATATGAATGAATTTAATGGAATCTTATATCAACTAAAAAAGGTTGATGTTAAGATTGAGGAAGAAGATAAGGCCTTAATGCTTCTTTCCTCACTCCCTGACTCTTATGAGAATTTTGTTGATTCGCTCATTATAGGAAAAGATACTTTGACTATGAATATTGCACAAGTGCATCTAGTGTCCATTCAAACTCGAAGAAAAAATAAAATTGAGGAGAAGTATGGTGAGGCATTGGTGGTTCAAGGTGTGAGTCAGAAAGGGCGATCTTCTGGTAAGAATAGCTTTTGACAAACCAAAGTTAAAAATTTAAATAAAATTCAGTGCTATAAATGCAAAGGGTTTGGTCACTTTAAAAAGACTATCCAAATAGTAAGAAAAAGGATGAGAATATGGCTTCTCTTGTATAGGAAGATGAAGAAATTCTCATATAGGAGGATAAAGAAAGTGTTGAGAATGGGGTGGAGAGATTGAAGAGCTCTCCGCGGAGTCAAATGGTTCTTTGATTGGGTTTCAGCTACACATGGTATATTGGTCGTGGTTGAAACAATATGTGTGTTCAAGAATTTGATTCGGATATGTGTGGTGGAATTTTTGGGTGTTTTGGACAAATTTGGAATGTATTTTCTCATGTTGGAGATAGACATAACTTGAGATACGACATGACATAAGTCACGTCACAAGGTGTGTCGAGTGCTGTGTTTTTGTCCGTGAGGAACACAGGTTGAGACAGGGTATGACACAAGCCGTGTTAAAATCTTGTTTATCCAGAATGGTGCACGGGGAGCGATAGGCCATGCTCCAAGCCGTGTTGTGTCTAGTTTACGCTTCGGAAAGCGACACGGGTTGCAACATGACATGACACAAGCCATGTTGCATGTAGAGTTGTCAATTTTAAGTCAATGTGGAGATTTGTTAGGTTTTTGACTTAAATTGTGAGTCCTAATTAGTTTTGGATTATGAAGAAATTAATTTATTGGAATATGAATTAATTTTAAAGTAAAATTCTAAAACTTCCCAAATAAGTTTACTTGGTAGTAGAGTTTTAGAGGTCTATAAATATAAAGGTTTACAAGAGGGCAAACTGGTGAAAAAAAACTGTGGCACAAGACAACTTGGGTTTACAAGTTTGAGTGGTGGGACTTTGGAAAAATACTTTTGTGAGTCCCTTATTTTTCTCTAGGGTTTTCTAGAGGGTGGAGAGTGTAATTTCTAGATTATATGAGAGGTAAGATACAAAATTGTGAGTTTTAATGCTTTTAACTCAAAGGGAATTGCAATTTCTTGTATTGTAGTGTTTATCTCATATAGTGAAAGATTTATTCTTCTCCGTGGTCGTAGGCATCCTAAGCCGAACCACGTAATTGTGTGTGCACTCTTGTTTTCTACTTTTTGTAGTTATTGATTTGATTATTGACTGGTTTAATTGGGTATATCCTTTTTACAATACCTACCTTGTCTTCCTTGTCTCTGCGTTGTTTTTTCTTCGCATGTGTTAACGGTTTTGGGTGGTTTTTGGCCAAAAATCACCCAAAACCACTCACTTTTTTGCTTTTTGTAACTAAATAATAGATATATTTGAGTTTTATCTCAAATTAGTGTGGATTTTTCCACTTTAAATAATTTTTTATAGTTGGGTTTTATTTCAGTATTTAGTCGTTTGATCTGTCCAAGGGAGCTATGGATTGGTAGATCATGATGGTGACAGTTTAAGATGGTGGATGCTTGAAGAAAATAGTCAGATCCCGTTCCGATCAGATTTCTTCGTCACATCAGTATAATGTCCCATACAAAGAAGGTTTCTTTATGTATCCCAAAAAAGATATTTTAATTAGTTCCTTTGTATTCCATTTTATATATTTTAAGGGAGAAATATCTTTTGTTTATGGTTAGAGTTATTTTCAGTATTTATTGTACTGAACTCTGTAACTCTTTTATTTGGTGAAATGCAATGCCGAATTTGATTAAAAAAAAATGCACATTATTTTCCAAAATATTTCATTTACATAGTAAAATTTCTGTTAATAAAAAATAAATAATTAGATGTAATTACTTATTTTTTTAATATGAAAATATTTTATTTATTAGTTAATTTATATACAACTAAAAGAAGAAAATATATCTCAACTGTTTATGGGTGCTTACAAATAAAGTACAGATGAATTTTTTTTTAAACCGTAAATGTTTGTACTATATTTGCTTTGAAGTTTTTAATGCAATTTCTTTTTTTTTTTTTTTAATACTGGGAGGGGGAAGGACGGTTTCAAACCTGAAGACACTCTCATATGTCACAAGGGGCTTGACCAGGGGTGTTCACGTCATCCGAAATGGCCGAATCGAAAATTAAATCGACCCTATTTGGTTCGATTTGGTTTGTATTTTTAGAATTTTTGAATTTTTTGAATCGAACCGAATTGAACTGAAATTTGGTTCGATTCGGTTTGGTTTTATGTAAAAAAATGTCTATTAATCGAGATAACCGAAATAACCGATTTTTTATTTTTATTTTTATTTTTTTAAATATTTTGTTAAAAATATATATAAATATATACAAATTTAATATAAAAATAATTTTAAAATTTTTAGTTCGGTTCAGTTGGTTCAATTTTTTACACAAAAATTTTGATTCGGTTCGATTTTTGACCTAATTCAATTCGGTTCTAATTTTTTCAAATTCAATTATTTCAGTTCGGTCAAAAAAATACCCCAAAACCGATCGAACCGACCGATGAACACCCCTAGGCTTGACCATCTAAGCCAGGCCTCACGGGCTAATGCAATTTTATAATTGCCATTCAATAAAAAAAAGTAAGGTAGTTTTTGTTTACTCTAATTAATTATTTTCATTGAATGAGTCAATTTAGATGCACCCACTTCATCAACTATTGAGCCAATGATTCCAGCTGAAGTAAAAGAAAAAGCACCACGTGGCTAACCAGAAATTTTGTGAACCACTGAGCCCAAGTTCCGAGTCGTTGCGTTCTGCAGCACAGTGTACTGTAGCTAGTGACTAGTGAGTGAAAAAAAGGGTCGTCGAGTCGACTAGTGCCATTTTTGGCGAGCCGGTGAGTGACGCTGAAAGTTGTCAGTTTAAAGTCATTCCACGTGGCGCTGCATGATTCATTCTATTACAGACAAGGAAATGATAGGTAGTTTTCCGCTGCTGATGAGCTGACAATACCCTCTGTGCGCCTCCAATCACAGTGGTTAAAAACCATTTCCCCTCGTAATAAGCGTTAACGTTCATATCTCTGGATTTTGGTCGGCGATAAATTGGTCCATATGGGGAAAAAAATTGTAAAAAGGTTGAGGGTGCACGTGCACCCCACCTCAAGATAACACATCCACTATTTCAACCAATAGAGTTGTTGCTTATGAATTCATACCTGATACCACTCCTCCAATCCATTCAAGAATTTTGTGCTAGTTTTTTAACAGCATATGAGATTTTTTCTGGTTCACAAAATTATTTCCTTCTCTTTTAAATTTGTTATTCTATAAATAAAGTGTGTATTTTATGAGAAAATATAAAATTTTATAAAGTTTTTGATTCATTAGAAATTTAATGGATTAATTTTTTAAAAATTACATAAGGAAAGTATTTTTTTTCTTTATGATTCATTGATAAAATCAAAATATGCTTAACATTTTCTTTTCATATAAAACATATGTGGACCAAGTGTGGAGTCCTATTTTTCTTAAATTTTATTTAAAAATGTAAATACAGGAGGAATTGAGTTTTTATTAATTTAGACTTGGTTTATTTATCGTTGAAATGTTACTTTAGTAAAATCAAAATAAACAATAAATTAACTATTCTAATAGTAGGTTTAAATAACTAATTTTAAAATTATATATATAATTTTATATTAAATTAACAGTATATTAAAATTATGGGTTAATTTAAGTATTTTTATTATATTTTGTTCACGAGACTAAACAGTCAAATTTTATCTAATTAAGACTTATAATCTGTCAGAAGATTTTTCTACCAAATTGAATTAAAAGTAATTCATGAATAATTTGAATTATTTACAATCTCATATAGATGTTTAATAAAAAAAGATAATAATAATTGAATGAAGAAAATATAAAGATTAAAATCGAAATTACGAATAAAAATTGAGGAGTGGAAGGGTAGTTTTGAAAAAAAAAAAAGTGATGGTCATTGTTCAAACTTGCGAAACTCAAAAAATAAAATAAAAGAAATGGGTACCTGACACGTAAATAGCTTCGCCCACGGAGGCCCGCCATCGCCTTCTCCTCCTCCTCCTACAGGTGCGGCTGCCGCCTGCCTGCAGGTCTGTGCACTACAATTTCCTCAAAATTTCGCAATCACTGTTCCAACTCCCGCTCTATTTTTCCATTGACTAGCGCCATTTCCATAACAACGACCCAACCACCTTTTCCCATTAATAAATTATAACCCATACGACTTGCGGTTTTATTTGTATGTAAACCGAAAATGTAAAATATAAACTGTACTTGTATTTTTATTGCTTAATTTTTATAATTTTTTTTTTATCTGAAAGATAATTTAGTTTGATATTAACGATCTTTATAGTTTTTTAAAAATTCTGGAAATTCTTAAAATTTTTATTTCTTATATTATTATAATTTGACTATCTTTTGGTCATGTAGACATGATTACACTAATCTATATAATGAAATAAATACTTTTCATTGCATAGTATTATTTTTATTATTGTGTACTGCATTTTTGAAAATGAATTTAACAAATTAAGTAATGTAATATAAAAATTTAATAAAAAATACTAAATATCATATCACTAAAATGCTTAATTTAAAAAAAATCCACAAAATTCATTTAAAATTTAAAATGAATGTGTTTGGTGTAAATGAAAATTTTGTAAAATTTATTTTTAATTCAAATTTTTTAATTTTGTGGAATTATTTGCAACTAAACCAATTCTTAATTAATAACGTATGTTCATATTAAATAATTTATAATTTATTTGTAAATACATTCTATTTCAAAAATTCATTTAGAAATAAAATAATTTTTTTTCATAGAATTGAATTAAATGAGTTAGCTTATTCTCATATTTATATAGTTGTATTCTTTTTATTAAATTTACTCAAAAAAATACCTACCTTATACTTTCATTTATTATATATCCATAGGCCTATTAATATAAAAAATTACAACTCTTTTGACTTTTTACATGTTTATATCAAATTTTAAATTTTGGTAAAATTAGTCCAATTTGATATATTATTTACAATTTTAGCACGATTATGATTTAATCATACATTAAAAAATAAATATATATGTGACATTTGAAATGAATTAGTTATTAGCTATTATTGTAGTCACACATTTATATGAAAAGTTAAAACTAGGTAACGAAGGAAATGAATATAATTTTTACAAAATAAATAATTATTTATTCATATTTTATATATATATTTAAAAAATTACTAAAGTTGAAATCTAAATAATTATTATAATTAAGAACAGCGATAGACACCGCAATCGCAAATTTTGGACAAAAATGCCTCCCATGATACATGGGGTATTTTGATTTTTTTAATTAGGAACAAAAGGTAATAGTGTCGCAACTTGCGATACTAAATATTAACCTATAATTAATACTTAAATAATGTGAATGTGAAACTCACATAAATAGAAATTAACTATTTCACTTTAGATATCACATGTATTTTATTTTATTTTTTTTTAACTAAATCATAATTTTATTAAAATTAAAAATAATTTGTCCAATTAGAATAATTTTGTCAAAATTTAAAATTTAGTATAAGTTCATAAATAAATAAATATATATATATATAGAAAAAGAAGCACGATAGTTGGCATAAAAGCTCAATTAAGATCCTACAAGTTGTCTAGCCCTTCCTCCTTTAAACTTCGCCAAGCCTTTAAAAGACCAGAAAAGCGGGAGACGTTGATGTAGGCGCAGTCAGTGAGAGAGAGAAATGGAGAGCGATTGTTAGCGAGAGAGAGCTTTCCTATTTTTGGACTGAGAGGGAGTTTATAGTGAAATATTAAAAATATTAACAAAAACAAAAACAATAACAATAACAATGACGACGGGTGTGGTACAAGAACAACACCAGAATCTGGAGAAGCAAATGGGTTGCATGGCTGGTTTCCTTCAGATCTTCGACCGCCACCAGATTCTCACCGGAAAACGCCTTTACTCCACCAAGCGTCTCCCTCCTTCTAACGTTAGTTACTTTTATTTTATTTTATCTTATTTTTGCCTGCTTCCTCTGTAAATGAAGGAAATGCTTAGTCTGTGTGTTTTTTCTGTTCAGGTTGTTGATTCTCCTTCGGAGTCGGATAAAGCTACGGACTCTCCTGTGGAGAATCATCAGCAAACAAGATCAATGCCTTCTCCAGATAACTTGAAGCATCAGCATCAGCTGAACACTCCGGTCACGGAGCTCCGATCTCCGTCACCGGAGCCTCATTCTAAATTGCCTCTCACTCTTCCGGTTTTTGAAAATAAGTCATCGTCGTCATCGTGGAAATTCTGCAAAGAAGCTCCTAGACTTTCTCTGGATAGCAGAGCAACTTTCGATGCTGCCAGAGGAAGCCTTAAGCCGAAAGAGATCCGTACAAATGCCGCAATTTTATCATCGCCAGTCAACAAAACTGGAGACGAAACAGATGATAATGAAAGCAAGCAACGCCCATCGCCTAGCCTAGTCGCTAGGCTAATGGGACTGGAGAAGTTGCCTGAAGGAGAAACTGAGCAGACCAAGACACCAGAACTTCGAAGATCTGCCTCCGAATCCAGAGCTTCAAGAGATCTCCTTCAGTACCGATTCATCGACGGCGTAAATTTCCAGTTAAAGCAATCACAACAGCAGCAGAATAATACTGCACAGAACAATGTGATTAAAGATCAAACACCAAACAGCCGAGCAAGGGATCCAAAGCAGTGTGACACATTGAGGAGTGTGAAAGCTGAGCCGGCGAAAGTTGCAAATAAAGGTATAGGACAGCGAAAGAGCTTCTTCGATTCAGCTGATTTTTTCCCTGAGCCAAAACAGTCTGTGTCCATCTACAGTGAGATTGAAAAGAGGCTTAAAATGAGAGGAATCGATGAGCCATCGAAGGATCTCGAGACGCTTAAGCAAATCCTCGAAGCTCTGCAACTCAAAGGCCTTTTGCATTCCAGGAAGCCATCCAATCAAACAAATTATACAACTTTTTTGTACGATAATAGGAGTTTCTCGCATGATGAATCTCCCATTGTTGTAATGAAGCCTGCTATTGCTAGATCAACCTCTCCTTGTACGCCGATGATGAACCGGCAAGGAAGATTCGGTAACGAGTCTCCTCCTTCTAGTTTTAGACCTGCTGCAGTTCGCCGGGATTCAAACACAATGCAGGCTGCAATGAGCCCGAGGCGTGACCGGCCGGAGATTGAGCGTAATGTACGGAGCCAGAACAGAGTTGCTAGGAATTCTGTTTCGCCCACTAGATGTGAGACTAGTAGCGTCAGGAGTCCTAACAGAAGGAGACCTTTGGGTGTTGAAACGCAGAGGAAAACGACAGTGAGTAACAATTCAAGAGTGTCTCCAGTTCAGTCCCCTAAAATTAGTTCGAGGAAAACGGTGCCGGATCAGGCCACCAGCCGATCAAGCAAAAACAGGAAGCAAAATGTTCTTGTTCAAGCTGACGATGAATCATCTTCTATTTCTGATAGTATTAGCACCTCTTCTCAGACTGATACAGAGGTTGGTTCATCATCAATTTACGTTGATTTTTAGTTTATTTATGTTTAATTTTACGTATAAATTTTTAATGGATTCACAGAGGTCCAAAGTGGAGGATTACAAGGAAGGTAGGAATCTGTTGGAAAGGTGCGATAAGCTGCTTCACAGCATAGCAGAAATGACAGCGGCCGAGTTACAACCCAGTCCAGTATCAGTTCTAGACTCCTCATTTTACAAAGAGGAATCTTCTCCTTCGCCTGTCATGAAACGCAGTGTTGATTTCAAAGGTATGGGAACTGGGTAACTACTCTGCCATTCACTGTTTGAATTATTTTATTTTCTTCTTTTTCTATTTCAGTTTCTACATTCCATTATTCCAGAGAATCCAGAGCCAGAATAGAATTACTTTGATTGCTAGATTTAGCATTTGCATTCACGCTACGGTGACGTATTTTCTGGTCTTCTGGGTACTGGTTTATTTTATTTTTTTAGGTCAATAGATCAAGGCCTACTACTTGTAGTTGGCATGAGTGGTCCTCTTTTTGTTGTAGTAGTAGTAGTAGTAGTCAAGTAACCCATTAATAACTTGCCATCTCAGTGTCTAATTCCAAATCTAAACTCTGGTCCTTGAATGATTTAATTGTTTGGAATTGGCTAAAGGCCTAAACGGGTTTGTTTTCTTATCATCTGATCGTTTTTATGTGCTTAAATGTAAAGTGGCTAAATCCTAGCCGGGGGACCAGTTCATGTAACCAAAATGACTCTACTAGTTGTCCAAAAAAAATGACTCTACTAGCTAAAGCCGAATTGGTAAATATGCGTGTGCTGCTGGTACAATCACGTGGGATAGATCTTAGTCACTAATGATGATCATCGGATTTGAGACAACGACGGCGTATCCAATTGCATTAAGTGGAGTGATGTTTAGTTATGAACTGTAACTCCGCTGATGGAGTGACGACCAGCTTTTAAAATGGGAAAAACAACAGCTGTTTTTTTCTGCAAAATTTTACTAACTTATTATTTACCCTTATGCTGGAAAATCTAACACAAACTGTACTCTTCTTTCTCCCTTGTTTTTTTCTCTAATACTTGGAAAGGAATATGCTTCGCTGAACTTGACTGAAAGAGAGTTTGGTGTCCGTTTTAAGGCCATGACAAATTAGAACGCTTTTGCCTGCCCTTTGGTTCTTTTATAGAATAATAATGGCCCACAATGTGTGTGTGTATATATATATATACATGCCATGCCCCATGTTAACAAAATGCTTGTTATAGAGCTAGCTGGATGCTTGGATGTGGGTTTCTTTTCCTTTCTTTTCTTTTAATGAGCATTTCTTTTTCTTTGTCAGTGGTCCGTACTGATATATACACTGTTTCTCTCTTGTATCTAATGTAGGGGAGGAGGCACTTTCCATTTTTTCATTAATGTACTGTTGTAGCCTTGTAGGGAATGCTGTCGTTTTGTCAACTTATCAATAATAACTCTTTTTTTTAAAAGCTTTATTATATAGATGGCTAACAATTTTTTTTTCTGTTGGTGAAACTGAAACATCAGATCAATTAACTGAATTGGAAGATGATATTTGGAGCCCGGCAATATCTCCAATACAGTTAAAATCAGTGGAAAATTCAGATGATTGTGATTTCATTTACATTTCTGATATCCTCAGAGCTTCCAATTATTTAACTGAAGATTCGGATGTTTTCCTGTTACTAGAGAAGCAACAGTATTTAAAAGGAAAAGACACATCCAAAGTCTCCAGTCTCCAGAGGAAGCTTATTTTCGACACAATCCATGAAATTCTCAACAGGAAAAGGCAAATGCCACCTTGGAAGGCTACTAGTATCTGCACCAATTCAAGCTCAGGCCGCCGGGAAGAAACTCCATTGCAGCAAGTATGGATAGAATTTCAAAGAATCCGCGAAAGGGATGAATCGGATGACTTGCTAGAGGTGATTTGTGGTATGCTAAAGAAAGACTTAGCAGGAGATGCAATAAATGGATGGGGAGAGTGCCCAATTGAGATGTCTGAAGCTGTTTTAGACATTGAAAGGCTAATTTTTAAGGACTTAATAGGCGAAACAATCCGAGATCTCGCTGCATTTGCTGGGAAATGCAATCAAGCAACCTTGCCTAGAAGGAAGTTGGTTTTCTGAAAGCAAAGAACAAAAAAAATACATAACAAAACGAGAGATGAGAAAAGAAAAAAAAAAAAAAAAAGCGTTTGGTTTATTATTATTTTTTGTAATTTTCCTTTCGGCCCGCTTTCTTTTTAATTTTTTTGGGGGTTTTAACAAAATGTGAGTAACGTTTAATTTAATTGCAGTTTTCACCTGAAAACCAGGCAAATCCAACGTTCACTTTAGCCGTCTAAAAAAAAAAAAAGGCAAACCACCATTACAACAGCATGTGGGAGCTCTAGAAGAAATAAAAAAGGCACATATCACGTTTGCAATGAAAAATGAAAAGGTGCATGGAGAAAAGGGCCATTATATTAGTATGAAAGCAAAGATTAGGTTAAAAGGGTTTTGTCTCCAAGTGATGAACAATCATTCTATTGGTCTTGCTCTGAAAATTATGGTCAGAAGTTAGAGAGAGAGTGTGTGTGTGTGTGTGTGTTGATTTTTTTCCTAGCTAAGCACGTTCACTTTGGACGGTGTTGTTACTTGGTCATCATATCAAATGAGTCTCTAATTCTCTATTTGTCAGCTCCAATTTTCAAAAGTTCACATGTGTTGACCATTTGATGAGATTAGAAACTAGTTGGCAACCCTTTTATTAGTTTTTGAAATGGAAGACCAAGAATAGAGAACTTAAATTGAAATTCTGTTTTTCATTGTATAATTTTCTTTATTGAAAAGCTCAAAATTTTAGCAGAAAAGTTTATCAAAGATAAAAATTATGACAAAATCAATTTGAGTTGGATGGAGGTAGCCAACAAGACACTGATGCTTCGCAGTCCTCATAAATGGTGCTAAATGCAAGGACAGAGATTATGAGCTTGACAACAGACAACCATAGGTGTACGTGGCACTGTTCCATGTATAATGTACTATACGTCCTTGTATTTAAATTTAATTTGACGGGAAAGATTTTTTTTTTTTGGCTACTGAAATTTTCACTAAATCTTTTGTACGATTTGCCTCCCTGTCTCCGCAATTAAGAGATTAGTTAATTTTAAATTTTTTGATGTGATATCCATTAATTGGGGCAGATGAGACACCCATTGACCATTGCTAGAGCATCGAGAGAACTAATTAGTAATTGTGTAAATTTTTTTTATATCAAGTAGGAGATCATTTTTGAAACAGTGGCAGAAGCCCAGAAGAGAAGAAATTGTCTTATCGGCAAGGATACAAGTAGCAGATCATTATTAAAGTTCAGGGCCCCATAATCAGAGAGTCCATAATAATACTAAAGTTATAATGTTTATCCATGAACAACACTGTACCAGTAGCAGTGGAATTTGGTTCCTGCACTAAAGAAAAGTACCTTAGCTTTGTGGGCATATACATAATACATTCACATCTCATACACTACTCTATCTCTTATCCTTCATTATAATGTAGCAATGAAGACGAGCACACGCCATGTGCCTATTCATTGTTCTTAAGGGCTTCTGCGACCTTGTTTACATGTGCCTCTATGTAGCGATTAGTCCTTGTCCTACCCTTCTCTAGATTTTAATTGCCTCATAATTTAGTTAGCATCATCTAGAGCCTATATAACATAATGTTTTCTCAGTTACTTTTTTAATTCAAGTTGAAGAAATGGCTAAGATTTTCTAAAATCGTTAGTTTTATTTGAAATTATTTTTATCTGAGAATCAGAAAATTTTCAGCTGTTAGATATTTTTAAAAAAGTTAACAAGAAAACACCTCAACCTGATATTTGGGCGTATAAATGTATCATGCAATAGGTATAATTGAATGAAAGGAAAGATTCAAATGTGGTGGGGTTTTTCCAAAAGTGATAAGAGAGGAAGAAGGCTGCTTCTGCCTGCATGAGCTAATGCAATAATAATATAGTCTTGCCCTACGTCGTGGGCATTTACACTTCGATTTTCTATAACGAGAGCTCGTGTTCTCATTTGCATTTGCACAGTGGTTTTTTTAAAATTATTTTATGTTTTTTTACCCAGTTGTTGATTTGTGGGACGACCACCTAACCATGGTTTTTTCTTTTTTACTTTTTTGCATTTCTAACATTAAGTTCCCACAACTACTGAGTTTGCTACTTTCCTATGTAGAAATCTTAAAACCAAAAGAAGCTAAAACCAAGAATTTCTCAAACAAAGGGAAAAAAAAAAAGATTGGGGTCCTTGTCACCCCAAAAGCACACAGACCTTATCTTTTTGTATGTCAAGAGATGTAGATGGTGCACTGCTCTTGCCATCCCTCTGTTTACGGACTTTTTACTCCTCCTGCTCCTGTTTCATTAACTCTTACATTTTTCCTTATCCCCACAATTTTAATTTTTTAAAAATCACAAGTTAAAGTCAAATTGAATAGACTCTATAAAAAAAAGTAAAATATTTCTGACATATTTTTTTATATATAAAATTCAAATTTAAAATTTTATTTAGGAAAATTCAAGATTGTAATCACTTGAAAACCAACATAGCAGACAATGTGGAGTCGTATATTGTTTTTTAAGATAATAATTAAACGATTTAAGTGAAAAGCAAATTTACTTGAACAGTTGAAATAGAAATTTTAGCTGTGTGGTATGTATCCTTTGAGCGTGGTTGCTTGTCTTTGTCATTCTGGGGATTGTCTCCTCAATTGGGACCTTCGGCAGCTGACAATTTATAACTGTACTCTGTTCTCTCATTATTTCTCTTTGCTGCTTTTAATTTCTTCATTGATACTTATTTGCAAATAAATTTAAAAAAAGGAAAAAACATATAGAACTAGAGTTGACCTATTAAAAAAAAGTGTTTTGCTACATTTGCACGTTATTGACTTTGGTGCTATAGCAA
>CATIWO010494703.1:0-11037 GCA_949673435.1 Macaranga tanarius
AGTTTGTTGAGCTTGAGCAATTCTTTCCGTCAACAATGGCCTCACCTTCAAGGTAGCTAATACACAATCAGGTGTATCTACCATGAGGTCAACGTTTAGTCTTCTAAGCTCGATTAACATCGGCATCCTCGTAACACGTATGTAATGCAGATTCCCAGTCAATTTCTGACTAAGAGCGTCTGCCACAACATTTGCTTTGCCCGGGTGATACTCAATCGTAAAATCATAGTCCTTTAGTAACTCCACCCATCTCCTTTGTCTCAAATTCAAATCCTTCTGACTAAGGATATACTTGAGACTCTTGTGATCCGTGAATATTTGGCACGTTTCTCCATAAAGATAATGTTTCCATATCTTTAAGGCGAAAATCACCGCTGCCAACTCCAAGTCATGCGTGGGATAGTTTTGCTCATGAGGTCTCAGTTGTCTAGATGCATAAGCAATGACTTTGCCTTCCTACATCAACACACAACCTAACCCTTGAAGCATCACTATACACCATAAATCTACCGCCTTCCACAAGTAAAGTTAACACAGGTGCAATAGTCAATCTTTCCTTCAGGATTTTGAAACTCTGCTGCCATTCAGGAGTCCAACGATATCTCACGTCTTTCCTCAACAACTTAGTCATGGGTGATGCAATTATCGAGAAATCTTGAACAAACCTTATGTAATATCCGGTCAACCCCACGAAAATTCTAACTTCGGTCACACTCCTGGGCGGTTCCTAATTTACTATGGCTGTAATCTTATTTGGATCTACGTATACTCCTTCTACGGAGATCACGTGACCCAAAAATATCACTTTATCCAACAAAAATTCACATTTAGAAAATTTGGCATAAAGCTGTCTATCTCTTAAGCTATTCAACACAATCCTCAAATGCTCTTCGTGCTCCAAACTAGACTTGGAATACACCAAGATATCATCTATAAACACAATTATAAACCTATCCAAGTAATGTTTGAAAACTTTATTCATCAAATCCATGAATTCTACAGGTGCATTCGTTAGCCCAAACGGCATCACTAAAAACTCGTAGTGTCCGTATCTCATTCTAAATGCAGTCTTAGGCACATCAGACTCCTTAATCCTCAATTGATGGTACCCAGACCTCAAATCATTATTAGAAAACACAGTTGCTCCCTGAAGCTGATCAAACAAATCTTCAATTCTGGGCAGTGGGTACTTATTCCTAATTGTAACCTTATTCAACTGCCGATAATCTATGCACAACCTCATAGACCTGTCCTTCTTTTTAACAAATAGTAACGGTGCTCCCCAAGGTGAAAAACTAGGTCTAATGAAACCTTTATCTAAAAGCTCTTACAATTGCACCTTTAACTCTTTTAATTCCACTGGAGCCATTCTATATAGAGCCTGAGATATGGGTGCTACACCTGGCAACAACTCAATCTCAAACTCAATCTCTCTCAGGGGGTAAACCTGGTAGTTCCTCTGGAAACACATCTTCAAATTCATTAACCACGGGTACCTTCTTTAATTCATTTCCTTCCCTACTTTTTTTTCTACCATAAAAGCCAACTAAGCATCGTACCCTTTTCTAAGATATTTCATAGCCGTCATAGAAGAAACTATCTTAGTTGGAGCTTTTCTATTGTCTCCCATAAAATATACCTTTCTACCATTCTCTTTTTCAAACACCACTTTCCTCTCAAAACAATCCACATTAGCTTTGTATCGACTTAATCCATCCATGCCTAGAATAGCATTAAAATCACTCAAGGGTAAAGGCATAAAGTCCCATTCTAACTCATTATCTCCTATCTTCATAATAACATCCCTAGTGATCTTATCACAAATCACACTAACTCCCATAGGCATACTAACCAAAACAGGTTTATCTCTATCAAACAATTATAACTTATTATGCAGCACAAATGTAGAGGATATAAATGAGAATGTTGCACCCGGATCAATCAATATACATGCTAACTTATTACAAATGGAAGCCATACCCTTAATGACGTTCGGTGTATTCTCCACCTCTATCTCGGTCACTGCATAAATTCTTACTTGTTGCACATTTCTTACTGCACTAGCTTATTCAGTAGGCCTTTTCTGAGCTTGTGGAGCTCTACTAGCTTCACTTCTTACCCCAACAGTTCTTACAGTAATCGGAGGTCTACCAACTCTTCCAGATCTAGGAGTACTTGACTCTTGCACTGAGGGTTCTCCAAACATACCCTTAGTACATTTACGGGGTATAGTGTCCTATCTCATTGCATTTGAAACAACGTACAATATCTTTAGTGCAACTACCCACATGATTTTTCTTGTACATATTACACTAGGGCATATTCATCCCTCCTCTCAGAGCATTTCCAAAGCTAGTCGGTCAAAAGATTGGCACTGGTTGCCTCACCGACATCTGACTACCATGAGGTCAAAAATTCCCTCCTGATCGTACATTGCTTCATGAATAGGGATTGAATATAGATCTATGATTGTGACTACCTTTCCAAGGTTATTGTGCAGATCCCTCTTGTTGATAAGGCTTAACCTTCGTTGCAGACTCCAATTCCTTATCGAGTCTCTCCTATTCCATCGCTTTCTCGACCCATCCTCTAAAGGTCGTACCAGTGTATAGATTCAGCTTCCCCCTCAAGGACACATGCAATCTATCCTGAAACTTATCACTTTTAGCTTCCTCTGTGGGGTACATATCCTTAGCATACTGATACAGTTCTTTGAACTTATCCGTATACTCCCTGACCGACATCGATCCTTGTGTTAGGTTCACAAACGCAGCTTTCCTTTGCTTCTAGAAAGTATCTATCAGATACTCTCTGCCAAATTCTTCCTTAAAGAGCTGCCACGTAAGCACTTCTCCATACAAGTTCTTAATCCTCATCAACCAATTGTCTGCCTTCTCAAACATAAGGTCGTACACATTACTGACTTTCTCAATATCACTCAACTGTAGTGTGTTGAAAGCTTTCTCCACTGCTCTGACCCACTTATCCGCTTGTCCTAAGTCTAGTGTTCCATGAAATTCGTAAGTTCCACACTTCTTAGCATGCTCAATTATATCCCCCGGCTTCCTGTACCTCTCACGCTCTACCATCACTGTGGCTATAGTTCTCGCCAAATCGGTGGCATCTATATGCACAACCGGAGCTACGGGTGGGTTTGGCATATTCATTGGAATCTCTGGCGGTGGTGCATAATACATATTCCTCGCCTTTCTTGGTACTCATTCAAAAATAGATGCTGACGCAGCTGACATAGAACTTTCTTGCGGACTAGCAGCATGAACATTCGGCCTATCACCTCTCTCATTGCCAACAGAATCTGACGATGGAGATAATTCCCCTATAGACATCTGACTTCGATCAGGAACATCTGCTATTTCTACTAGCCTTACAGCTTCAGGTTGGACATCACGTCCTCTTCCTCTACCTCTAGCTCTACCCCTACCATGATTTCTACCAAAACCTCTATCTTGGTTTCCAATCATTCCACCTCTAGTTCTTGCCATCTTCTGAAAATCAAAATCATAAAACTTTAGGAATCTTTATCATCATAATATTATCTACACACTTCTACAATCATAATTCATCAACTCAATATTTCTTAATATTATTTAACACACAACACGATATTTCTTAGTGTCTATAGAACCTAATAACTTTAAGCTTTGATACCAAACTTGTCACACCTTATCCTCAACTTAACCACTAATACTCAATTATATACAGTAACCATAGTTGTTTAAAATCTTAATACACTTAATAAGCTTTCAAGGTTATATTACATACACTTAATGATATAACAAAAACCTGTACAAATTAAACCTTCCATTCTTACATCGGGTACTCTTGCTTATAAACTCATCAAAGCCTCAGATAATATTTTTCTTAAAATTTCTATGCCAATTCATCATCATTTTGATCATATACATCCATTTCATAATTAAATTCAAGATGGAAAAATAATAACATCATAACATACTAAGATTAGAGATATATATAACATAAGCACCATGGTGCTAACCATCCATCCATATATAATATGTACATCATAAAATATATACAATCAGAGTACTAGATGCTGGTACAAATAATACAAGATATATCATCATTTTCCCTAGCATCTAACCCCAAGTCATCGGATCTCAGTCCGGCATAGGATGGTGGTGGTGATGATAATGACAGCAGCATAAATCTAGGCCCAACCCTCAGTAAAAATCTCTGGCTCAAAGATAGCTCTGGTGACAGGCTCATAAGGGTGTAAATGGCTGGAGCAAAAGGCCAAAAAGGATGCATCCATGAGACTGCATCACACCCATGTGAGGGTAACCTGGACATCTAATGAGGTAATATAGTGAATACGGAAAATGGTACAGATACTGTCATCAAGCTCATCACGCACGGAGGAAACATGTGCATCAGCTCTAATAGGCACTACAGTGACCTTGAATACAAGATCCATATCAGGGTCATGGCACACGATGTATCACACTAGGGTCTCTGTGGGGGTAACCTCATAGATCATGGTAGCCCATTGCACAGCCATGCTGATTCTAGTCTATCACTATACTGTGAAAAATATTTTTAAAAAAGGTGGTGAGTAATTCTGAAAGAAATTACCTAGTGAGTAGCTAGTATAATTTTTAAAGCAAAAGATTTGCCAAAATATACTAAATATCAAATGCAACAATTATATAAAAACTGATAAATATTTACAAGCACACTGCTTTGTCAAAATAAATTATTTTATATCAAACCTTCCTTTCTCAAGCATGTGGCAAAGCATTCCCATTACATGAGTATAAAATTAAATACTTTTTAATAATAAAATGAATCCAAATAAAATCAAGAATATGAAGTTCCTTTTTCCAAAATAAAGCTCAAGGCAATTTAAATCAACATTATAAATTCTTGATTTCCTTTAAAGATTTGCCAATAATAATTTATGCAATTTGGGGTCCAAAATACCTACTTTCAATAAAATATAAAGAGTCCCCAAAGTCCCCCAAAAATTTGCAAGTTCAAATACTAACAAGCTTTGTCCCAATATGTAAATAATGTGAATAAAAATCTCATAAATCATTTATCATCACATGCAGATTCATGCTTTGGTTTATTATGAACTTTCTCATATCAATTGCAATTAAAGTTGAGAGTTTTAAACATTTCATACTCAACATTATAGTTATTCATATCATTCTCAAATGATAATTTATATCGTTATCTTATAATAGATAACTCTCAATCCCTTCCCCTAAAGAAACAACAATATACAACAGCTCTCTCTCACATCATCTCAACTTTCTTTTTCATGGCTTACACTAGCCAAATCACATTCTTTTTCATTTTTATTAATATCGTTGTATGCATACATATAAACCATAAGGATTCACCCCAAAGGCACCTCTGAATCCCTGTGCTGTCCCAAAGACAGTTATCAATCGAGTGGCCAGCTCATCATTCCCAACTCATCCCATATACATATACATATATACTCTCATATAATTACATTCTCATTATTAAATTTTCAACTATTGATCATTGCAAGCTTATACATTATTCATGTTCTTTGCACAGGCATACTCTGCAAGATTGGATATTCATCATTGATTATTCACAAAGATTTAGTCTCATTGTCTGAGACTACACAAAACATGGTATTTAAGTATATTTTATTTATTAATACAGACTTATCGATAATTAACCATAATTATCAAAAATAAATAATTAATCTCATTTTTTGATGTTTCCAAAGTTCTAGAACATTACTCTATGATTTGGTTCATCGATGTGCTTCAATTAAAGCGTAAACAGTCATAATCGGATGCATTACAGGTCACGAAGGCACAAACACTGTGCAGGGGCACCGACTTTCCGAGCGGAGGTGCCGACCACGCGCCACGGAGGCACCGACCACCGACGGAGGCATCGCACTCCCTAGCGGAGGCGTCACTCTCTCTCTCTTTTGGAGGTGTCCCGACTTCCCATCGTGAAGGCGCTGACATTACAGGTGAAGGCACCGCCCAATGTCTTGAAGGCGTCGCCCACTAGGCAAAGGCGCCGACCACCAATGAGGAGGCGCCGCCCCTATCATAGAAGCGCCGCCCTCTGGTCATCTGGGTCGAATGACAGCATCAGAAAACTAGACCAAAAATTGATTTTTACACAAATTTAAACATGCCAGAAGTTCAATTAATAGTTATAAGCTACAATTAAACTCATGCATAACCCAAAAACACTAAAATCAAGCCTAAATCTATGATTTAAGGCTTCAAAATACCCATAATTCAGAATTAAAGACTTGAAAATAAAAACACATAAACTTGAGTTTAAATCCACCACTCACTTATTTCTCTAGCCAAAATCAACCTCTTCTTGTGGAATTCGAATCCTTCTTAGTTTCTAGACCACTTGCTCTTCTTTCCTTCTCTTCCGTTGCTTCTGCCATTCTCTTCTTCCTCTCCTTCTTTTCTCCACCATCACCATACTTCCTACTGTTTATTCCTAACAACTCTCATTCTTTCCTCTTTGGTCCTTCTTCTTTTCCTTCTTTCCTTTCTAATTCACTTACTTCCATTTATTTCATCTTAGTCCTTGTTTTGCTTTCAATTTCATCCTTCAACTTTATTCACTTATACAATATATATTAACCTTATTATTATTATTTCCCTCATCAAAGTAATATAAACTCTTAGCAACTTGATTTAATACCATAAAATCAACCTCCATTAGTTATCAGCTTATTATACTTTAATCATTTTCTTAATCACCTATTCCAAAAATTGATAATTTACTCTAATTACTGTTCATTCAATATAATAATTAAATAAATATTTCTTAATTATTATTAATCCAAAATAATCCGGTTCTAGGACACGGATGTTACAGATAGGCTGCGGGCTGGTCCTTTAAACCATACACTGTTGGACCTATTTTCTTGAGCTTTCATCATTAGACTTCCTTTTTTGGGCTGGGCTAAACCATGTCTCAATAGTTTGCCCCCTGCTTTTTCAAAAATTAAAATGCAAGTGATGTAATGAGATTTATGGAAAAGCACATGCCAGCATTATGGTGATTCATGAAAAAACATAAATGCAAATAACAAAGAAAGATTCCAATCTTCGAAATAAGGTATGTGAAAAAAGTTCTGATTCTATTCCATCAACCTTAATGTTCAAAATCAAGAGGATTTTAATCAGATAGGCAGTCTTATACCGTTAGCTTTGATGTTCACAATCAAGAGGTTAGAGACTCGCTGTTAGGGTTTCCGTCCATTATCCTCAGAGTTAACTATCCGAGAGGACATTCCAAACTATTTTTGTCAGCCTCGATATTCAAAATCAATAAGGTCAATTCAAACAGTCAACCTTGATGTACAAATCAAGAGGTTTTCCAAAAATATTTTAAACTGTCAGTTTTGATGTTCAAATCAAGAGGTTTTTGAAAAGCCTTATAGCCACTTCTAGCATCAGGCGAAAGTAGTTGAAACAAGCTGTATAACCACTTTGAGTATTAGGCAAAAACAAGTGAAATGAGCCATATAACCACTTCGGGTATTAGGCATAAGCGATTGGAATGAGACATAAAGCCACTTCGGGCATCAGAAGAAAATAATTAAAATAAGCCATATAACCACTTCGGGCGTCAGGCGAAAATAGGAGAAAAGAACCACATAGCCACCTTGGGTGTCAGGCGAAAGTAGAAGAAAAGAGTCGTATAGCCACTTCGGGCGTTAGGCGGAAAGTAAGTAAAATGAGCCGTATAACCACTTCGAGCGTCCGGTGAAAACAATTAAAATAAAGCGTATAGCCACTTCAAGCGTCAAGTGGAAAGCAAGTAAAATAAGCCGTATAGCCACTTTAAGCTTCCGGTGAAAATAATTAAAATAAGCCGCATAGCCACTTCGGGCGTCAGGCGAAAAGCAAGTAAAATGAGCTATATAGTCACTTTGGGCATAAGACGAAAACTGAAAAAAAGAGTTGTATAGCCACTTCGGGCGTCAGGCAAAAATAGAGAAAAAGAGTCATATAGCCACTTCGGGCATCAGACAAAAATAGAAGAAACGAGCCATATAGCCATTTCAAGCGTCAGGCGAAATGTCATCAACTGAGCTGATGCATGTATGATTGTAATACTTAAAAATTTATAAAAATAATTTTAACAAACATAATTTTGTGTGATGCATGTATGCATGAGATTCAAAAAGTAAGTTTCACAAAATAAGCGACTAGTCAAACACCTATTCCATTTAGAGCTTATCTTGGGAAATTAGTTTACTCTTCTATCATAGAATCTAAATTTCCAAATTGAGTCTATCACAAACTGCTATTGAGACCAGTATTATTGAAAATAAAAATTGAGACCCTCTATGGTTAGACCGGGACAATGATACAACTGTTGCTTGCATACTTGGTGGTGTTTTGATATATTTTCAAAAACCTAAAAAAAAAGACATAGAGTTCTCCAGGTTAGGGTGTAGCCTAAAAAATTGTTCATCGAAGGAAGCCAATGATGATGACGACTGAGTTGATGATGATGAAGCTGAAGACTGATAAAACTCCAGCGAATTATAGTAAAGCCGACCTCTATAAGCTGCACGGTCAGCATAGACGACTGGAGGGACAAGTGAGACAGGTTTAGTGCACTGAGTAGAGGTGTAGCAAATGTTGTATATAAACTCTTTTAATTCTTCAGGAATAAAGCCGATCTCATTGTGGAGCACCTGATAGTGTACTAGCTTGCTTGTCCCAATTTGACCAAAATGGCTACAAAGATAGAAATCAAACCCACAAGGACTTGTAATTACTTTGTCCACCATAGTTCCTGGAGGTACATTTTCATCCTTATCACTGTCTAGAAATAAGCGAGTTACGTGTCTTTTCTGGGTGACAATAAGGGTGATGGCTGGGAAGTAATTAAGTGATTCAAATACTGCCTTGAGATCCTTCAACTCTTCATTGAGAACTATATCTAACTGGCTATCACTTACTCTATCATGAAATATAACAATCTTATCTGGTCTTATATGATTTAGCAAAGCATAAGATTTCACAAGCTCCAAGCACATGGCGCCAAATTTCAGTATCTTCCCTACATGATGATCTTAAGGACAAATCCGTGCACCATATTGATTTGCTACTGGCCAATTCATTGTGCCAACAACAACTGTTATTGAAGGGCTTCTTGTGATAAAAGTGGTAGGATGATTAACATCAGCGCCAATAAACATAACATGGCCCTTACTTTTTAGGCATTGAGGCTACTTGATGAGTTCCACATTGCTGCCTCCAAGCTTCGAATTCATCTATAAAGCAAGGTGTGCAAGAAACAAATCTTTTAGTGTAAATGTTTTGTCAGATAAGCAACATTGAGTTACGATGCCAACTTTAGTCTCACATGTTGAAAAGAGATCACTTTAACTAGTGAAAAATCTCAAGGGTGAGTCATTGGGGAGTGGATGTAGGCAAGTGGAGCCAAACCATGATAAAATCCTATGTGTTTTGTTTTCTTCCTTATCTTCTCACTCTCTCATGTGTTGTTATGATGTTTGTAAATGAATTAACTTATTTAACTTACATCTACTTTACACTCGATTTAAATTGATAAAATTGGCTCTCCTACACTCACATCTGTGTTCTGAAAGGTTTTAAATATGTACTCTATTTTAAGCTTTCACATTTTAGTTTGAGCCAATTAAATTAGTTTTCATTTTTAAAATAGTTTGAAAAGCTCTATTCATCCCCCCTTTTGAGCAGCCTAACGGACCTAACAATTGGTATCAGGGCGGGTTTACCCTACTAATAGATCCATATGGCTGCTAGCTCGAGTGCTATTCCTTGTGCCTCTAGGCTTCCCGAGGGAAACTCTATTTCAAGACCACCTCTTTTCAATGGACCCAATTTTGATTATTGGAAAAACAGAATGAAAAATTTTATTCAAGCTGTGGATTTTGATTGCTGGAAAATCTTTCTTAGAGGACCTGCTATTCCTACTAAGAAAGATGCTGAAGGAAAAAAAATTCCAATACCTGAGTCAGAATATTCCGAAGCTTATTGGAAATTAGTCCAGCTATGGTATTGATTTGGGGTCATATGTGTGGTTGTATTATGAACTTAAGTTTGATCCATTGAGTATAATAATACCATAATATGAGTAAATATGGATGTGATAATGTCGGTTGGCTTTGTGACCATCGATAATATGAAATGTAATATCGATTGGCTTTGTGACCATCGACCATATGAAAGATAAAATGATACTATATTAACAATATTAAGTGATGTGGGATGTGAATCATAAACAGGAGTATAATTGGGAATATGGAAAGTATTGAGTGTAAGTAATTGTTGATATAATACTTTTGTATATTAAATCTCTTGTAACTATAGCTATATGACTGTTGGTTGGTGTATGCCAGATATTGTGGTAAAGATGATATATTGATATGTTGTTTATGAGAATATTGAAATGAGAATGTGATGTGGTGAATTATGGACGATACTGCATATGTTGAATTATACAAGCCACTTGATGTGGTATGAATAAACATGTGTTGTTGCATTGTGTATATGTATAAATAGTAAATGTTGATGTAATGTGTGAGAATGAGTTAGTTGTGTGATGATGTTCATTTGTACACACCCATATATGTGTGTTAGTTTATTGTTGATACCATTTGATGAGTGTGAAAAACACATGTTTTAAGCACTTTATTTTATTGCATCCTAGGCTTATTAGTTGCATTAGTTAGTTAATTTTTAGTTAATTTAGTTAGTTTATTTGTTTTGTCTTAATTAGTAGGATTTATTTGTTTTTAGATAATTTCTTTTATGTTTTGTTTTGTAGGATGCATTTGGATGAAGATTGGATCAATTCTTGAAGTTTGGATAGGTCAAGGACTCAAGATAAAGCCTTATCTATGTTGGGGATGAGTGTGGCCGTGTTTAGCCTTGTTTAAAGTGATGTTTGGCCATGTTACAGAGTGGCACGACCATGCCAAAATCGAGCACGGCCGTTCCACTCACAAAGATCAGCAAATTGATG
>CATIWO010494963.1:0-19212 GCA_949673435.1 Macaranga tanarius
TAGGTTCATTCATTTTCATTACTGAGTATAATTTCGCTTCTATTAATTTTATTTGTTTGTTTGGTTATAAACCACATGTTCATTACTTTAAACTCAAATGTTCATTAGTTATCAAGTATACCTTCATCAGATTTAATACTCGGATTTTTATATTTCTGTTTCAGCATTTTTAAAATCCACAGGTTCATTAGTCATTTGTTGTATATTCATTTCTTAAATAATGTAGGTTCATCATTGTCAATACTGATGTTCATTAGTTATTCAATTTTAAAAAATTCAATATAGATATTATTAATGTATTACATGACTAAAAAAAATGTACTACAACATTCATCACAATTAATTCTTTATTAAAGCAAAAATGTATACAACGTTATTTCTTAAATAACGTAGGTTTAAGAAAAAATAACGCTCAAATAAAATATTTAAAAGATAAAATATCTCAAAGAAGAAAACATGAAAGATGAGCAAAGGAAAAAAAACGGAAAGAGAGACGAAATCAAAGTTAATAGCCGTTAAGTTTAAAAGCCCAAAACATTAAAAAAAAAACGTATTTTTTAACTCACACGTGTGAAGGAGCCCTGATCCATATTATAATATGGACAGGAGTCCATAATATAATTTGCCCCCTTCCCCTCCCTTCCCCTCTTTTCCCTTCCCTTTATATTCTCTTCCCAACCCCTTTCTTAGTATATTGTCATGCAAAGGTTTAGAGTAAGTAATACTAAAGGATCGGCCCAAAAGGCTCACAAATTCATTACCTAATTCCAAAAATCTTGGCCTTAACTCCAAATTCAGACCATTTATTATATACAAAGGCCCAATGGATCTTGAGGTTTAAGAAGGGTTTTGCTTCATCACAACCAGAAATTGAAACCTGAACAAGAATTAAACAAAAATGGCTAAACAAGTTCGTTTCCTTTCTAAAATCCCTCCTCCCACAGCAAACAAACCCAAAAGTCCCATCTTTTTCCTTTTCTCTACAGTCCCTACACCACATTCTGATCAAACCCAAATCTCAAATGGCGACAACAACAACAGTATCAGCAAAAAAGACGACGAACGCTATGAACAAGTTAACAAGCTTCAAATTTTACTTCAACAAAACTGCAATGAACCCGCATACAGCCTTGTCAAAACACTTGTTCTCGCAAAATCAACATTCTCTTCATCATCTGATCTCTTCTCTTGCTTCTCTACATGCTCACTTCCTTTACGAATTACGCTCTCAGATATGTTGCTTTCTGTGTGTTGCGAGTCGAAAATGCTTAATGAAGCTATTGAATTGTTTGAATTTATGATGAGGGACGGTAAATTTCCATCTCTTGCTTCTTTGAGTTTGTTGTTTAATTGTTTGGTTAATGAGAAACAATTTGATAAGGTTATTAGTTTGTTTATGGAGATTCAGAAGTCGGGTTTTAGACCTGATACTGCTATGTATGGGAAGGCGATACAGGCTGCTGTTAAATTGGTAGATGTGAAGATGGGTATGGAGCTTTTGGGTTCAATGAAAAAGAGAGGAGTGAGAACTAATGTGTTTGTTTATAATGTTTTGATTGGTGGGTTATGTAGAGAAAAGAGAATAAGAGATGCAGAGAAGCTGTTTGATGAAATGTGTAAGAGAAATTTAATGGGTAGTATTGTCACTTATAACACTCTTATTGATGGGTATTGTAAAGTGGGTGAGGTGGATGCAGCGTTTAGAATGAGGGAGAGGATGAAGAGAGAGAGTGTGAAGCCTAATATTATTACTTGTAACTCATTGCTTAGCGGGCTTTGTAAGACAAAAAGAATGGAGGAGGCAAGAAGTGTATTGAAGGAGATGGAAGTGAATGGTTTTGTGCCTGATGGGTTTACATATAGTATTCTTTTTGATGGGTTATTGAGGTCCGGTGATGGGAATGGTGCTATGGATTTGTATGAGCAAGCAATTGGGAAAGGAATTAAGATTAATAATTATACTGGTTGCATATTGTTGAATGGATTATGTAAAGATGGGAAAGTTGAGAAGGCAGAGGAGATTCTGAAGAACCTTATGGAAAATGGGCTTGTTCCAGACGAGGTTATATATAATACTATTGTGAATGGATATTGTAGGATTGGTGACATGAATAAAGCCACTTCGACGATGGAGAGAATGGAAAGTCTAGGGCTAAGGCCAAATTGTATTACTTTTAACTCTTTGATTGATAAGTTTTGTGACATGAAGAACATGGAAAAAGCAGAGGAATGGGTAAAGAAGATGGCAGAGAAGGGAGTTACATCAAGTGTGGAGACATATAACACCCTTATTGATGGCTATGGAAAGTTGTGCACTTTCGACAGGTGTTTTCAAATACTTGAAGAAATGGAAGAGACTGGGGTAAAGCCAAATGTTATAAGCTACGGTTGTCTGATAAATTGTTTGTGCAAGGATGGGAGGATTCTTGAGGCGGAAATAGTCCTTAGGGATATGATTGGCAGAGGGGTTTTGCCTAATGCACAGGTCTATAATATGCTTATTGATGGAAGCTGTGTGGTAGGGAAACTTAAAGATGCTTTAAGGTTCTTTGATGAGATGATGAGAAGTGAAATAAGCCCTACCCTTGTAACTTATAATGCTCTCATTAATGGGCTCTGCAAAAAGGGAAGGTTGATGGAAGCTGAAGAGCTGCTGCTTCAAATTACCAGCAGTGGTCATGCTCCGGATGTCATTACGTACAACTCACTTATCTCAGGGTATGCAAATGCAGGAAATGCCCCAAAATGTCTTGAGCTATATGAAACTATGAAGAATAAGGACATAAAACCAACTGTAAATACATATCATCCTCTAATCTGCGGATGCAGCAAGGAAAGTATAGAACTCGTAGAGAATATATATAACGAAATGTTACAAATGAATTTGGCTCCTGATCGAGTTGTGTATAATGCAATGATTCACTGCTATGCTGAGATTGGAAACACTCAAAAGGCATATGCTTTGCATAATGAGATGCTCCACCGGGGAATTCATCCAGACAAGGTGACTTATAATAGTTTGATCCTGGGTCATTTCCGAGAAGGAAAGTTGTCGAAAATGAAGGATCTAGTTGACGATATGAAGGCTAAGGGATTGATCCCTAAAGCTGATACTTATAACATTCTGGTTAAGGGATATTGTGACGTCAACGAATTTGGAGGAGCTTATGTTTGGTATAGAGAAATGTTCGAAAACGGTTTCCTTCTAAACTCGAGCATTTGCAATAAGCTTACTGCTGGCCTTAAACAGGAGGGGATGTTGCAAGAAGTCCAAGTTTTATGCTCAGAACTGAATATTGAAGGCATGAATGATTGGAGCTCTAGTGAGGAGCTTCCTGCGGTTGCTAAAATGTAAGAGATGCTCAGACTGACGAACTTTGCCACAAGCAATCTGTAAACACATAAATGTAGGTAATTTATTGAATGCTGTCAAGTATATAATTATGATTTGATTTCATGCGTTTTTTCTCTTATTATTTTTGGCAACATGATATGGATTTGAAGGTTATCCACTGTCACACATGCAAACTTAGATATATTAAAATGGGTGCTTCAAAATAGAAGGAGCTTAACTGACTTCTTAACAACAGCTACAAAAGCTCCAAAAATCAATTTATGGAGTTGATTCTTTTGTTCTTCATCGAAGATTTGGTCTGATGTTGATGCGGTGACAACACAGGCATCAAGAGTGCCCGGTGCCATATGTTTCTCTACTATTAAGATTGCATAATTTTGCAACAAAAAAACATCTCAACAATTATGATGCCAATAGCCAACTTGAGAACAACATATTACACATGTAATCTTTTAACCATTTCTTCAAAACCTCAGGACCCTGAGGTTTCTTGATCGAATCAACAAAACAAAAAGCAAAAGAACAAAAAAGAAGCAATTTCTACTCAAATTAGCTCAAAACCAACTCAAGGTTTCATCCACATTATTATTATTATTATTATCGCTCAAATAACAACTCAAAAAAGAAAAATTTCAACAACAAAATTAAAATTAAAGCAATTTGAGGATATCATCAGCACCACTAAAAGTAAAAGCACCTCCTTCTTCTAAATTAAGCACTTTAACAACACCATCCTCAGCCAAAATAGCATATCTCCTTGACCTAACCCCTAATCCAACAGGCTTATCACTCAAATCCAATTCACACCCAATTTTCTTCGTAAGTTCCCCATTTCCATCGCTCAATAACAACACCTCATCCTTAATCCCCAAATTCTCCTTCCAAGCTCTCATCACAAACGCATCATTCACCGAAATGCACGCAATTACATCTACCCCTTTCGATTTTAGCTCCGACGATTTCTCCACAAATCCCGGAAGGTGTTTCTGCGAACATGTCGGAGTGAATGCTCCCGGAACCGCGAAGAGGATTGACTTTTTGCCGGAGGTTAGAGCGGAGATTGTGGTGGTTTGCAGCTCTCCGTCGGCGTCGAAGTATGATAGGGTGGAGTCTGGGAGCTTGTCGCCGACGGATATAGTGGCGGAGATGGTGGATGCTCTGGTGGAGAGTGTTTTGAATTTTAGGGATTTGTGTTGGATTTTGAGTGGGAGAGAGGTGAATGAGAGTTTTGAGGAGAGGGATTTGGTGGTGACAGCGGCGGTCGTGGTGGCCGCAGCGACGGATGGAGAGAGGAGGAAGCGGGAGATGGAGAGAGTAGCGGCCATTTGACGGTGGTTACAGATAGAGACGTTTAGGTGTGGGTAAGCCGGTAAGGTGTATGTGGAAATATGAATATCAGACGAATATTGACGGAGTTAACAATGAAAGGCGGGTGGAGGTTGTCACGTGAGCCATCATGTGACGACAGATTTTTGCTTTATGAATGGATCGATGCTGCTGGACCACTTGTTGCCAGTTACTTGTGGTCCGTAGATGAGATCAATGGATCTTATATTATTCACTTTGTTAATTTTTTTAAGGGAAAATTATATAAAAAATTCGGCCAAATGCATAATTTCAACCCTAAACTTTACTCATTTGTTCCATATAACCTCCTTACTTTTATTATTTTCTATCACATCTCCTGATTTTTATTATAAACCCATTTAACTTTTAAACTTAGTAGCCACTTCTCTTTAAAAGTATCATAAAATGTAGGGTTCAAATTCTGCCTTGTATGATGTTCAAAATAATTTCTTTAATAAAAAATATGTCCCTAGTGCTCTGAATTCTTATGCTTGCTTAGGCTGTTTTTCCTGCCTTTGTTGGTGCAGGTTTTCTTGCTTTCTGTTTCGTTTGTCTCTTTGTCTGGTTGGTTGTCTCATTATTTGTTTCTTATTTCACCATTACGTCGGGAATTAGAGATATAGTGAATGATATAGATGGGTTGAGCCTGGGAGAGGATGATATGGTAGTGGAACCTGAATCTGTACCAATATGGACAATGGTTGGCAGAATTCTATCTGATAAAAATGTCAATTTTCAAGCTATGAAACAAACATTGGCTTCAATATGGAGGCCTACTGGAGGAGTTTGTATAGAGGAAATTGAAGGCGCTGAAGGCGAGACTGGAAAGCGATATTTATTTGAGTTCTATCATGAGATTGACATTGACAGAGTTGAGGAAGGTGGCCTATGCTCATTTAACAACAGTCAGATGGTTCTGAAACAGGTAACAATGGGGGAGGATCCTGCAAAAATTGAACTAAATATAATTCCATTTTGGATTCATGTGTTCAAAATCCCTACAGGTTTTCGGTCAGAATAGGCTGCTCTGCAAATTGGGAATTATATTGCAAGTTTCTAGAAACTGATCTATAAAATTTCAATGGCATCAATCGTTCTTATATAAGAATCAAGGTTGATATTGATATTCGTCAACCTTTGCCAAGAACTGTGAATATCCGGAAAAACGGTGGAGAGTAGGTTGCATTTGAAATTAAATATGAAAGATTGGCTGGTATTTATTTTATCTGTGGTCTCCTTGATCATACCGAAAGATTCTGCCCTTGCCTGGTTCATAAGCCAATCTCTGCTATTTTTCGACATTATAGTAAAGAAATCAAGGTCCCCCCCAAGAAATCTCAGAACCAAATCGGTGACCGGTGGTTACGAGATCATTATCGTTCGGAGAATGGACCACAACGTGATTGGTTGGAGGCCAAAAAAGGAATGAAAGGTGGTGACAGTTCATCACGCCATTTGACCATGCATCATGGTAAGCAGATTGTGGGAGTTTTTAATGTGCCAGGGATCGTGATCCTTAAATTTACGGCACTGGACAAATTAGTGTAACTAAATAATATAGAGGCGGGAATTTTGAAATAAGGAAAGGAGTTTGGGCTTCAGATAGGTGATTCAAAGAGGAAACGTTAGGAGTTTGGGCCCGTTTTGAACACTGGGGAAACCCATGCTATTGAGATTTTGTCCAGCCCTAATGATAGTAGAGTTGCAATGCAGGAATAGTATGGAACTAACACTGAGATGGTAACTAGTTCAAAAAATGAGATATCAGTGGGCCTCGAACTTCAGGCCTGCCGGACGCCATGAGTTGTATTACATGAAACTATCGTGGATTGGGCAATCCACACACAGTTCAGACCCTTAAGGGGTTAATACAATAAATGCAGCCCGATTTGGTGTTTCTCATTGAGACGTTTTCTAGTAGTTCAAAGTTGATTTCTATAAAGCAAGTCTTGGGTTTTGATCATGTTTTTAGTGTGAATAGTAGGGGACATAAGGGTGGACTGGCTTTACTTTGGAAGAAAGATTCTAAGGTCAGTTGGATTGGTTACAACGATCATTGTATTGATATTGAGCTTAATCTCGAAGGTGCAGTTTGGCATTTTACGGGTTATTATGGTCATACAAACAGATTGAAAAGGGTTCAGTCTTGGGATTTAATAAGGCATTTAGCTACAAAGTCTAATCTTCCCTGGCTTTTAATGGGGGATTTCAATGATATGGTCTCTATTGAAGAAAAGGAAGGTGGCTTGATTCAGTCGGGTTGGTTGTTATCTGGATTTTGGGAGGCTACATCCTTATCAGGCCTTTCGGATTTAGTGCTAAATGGCTACCAATTTACATGGGAGAGGGGCCGAGGTATAAAGATTTGGATTCGAGAAAGGATTGACAAAGCCATGGCTAATGGGAATTAGTTTTCTCAATTTCTGAATGCTTTTTTGCAAACTATTGAGACTTCTAGCTCTAATCATCTTCCCCTTTTTATGTCTTTGTTTCAATAGCAGGCTATTCCTTTAATAAGGCATTTCAAATTTGAAAACTTTTGGGCCAATGATAAGAGTTGTAAAAAGGTTGTTTTCTCTAATTGGGATTCTGATTTAACTACTCCTATTGTGGATAAGATTCACCGTTGTACTACAACTCTCAAAGCATGGGCAACTAGCATTCTCACTAACTTTCGGAGATGCATAAAATGTTACAAATATGAGATGAGGAAATATCGGGGTAGGCGAGATCCTCAAGGCATCCATGAATTTAAAATGTGGTAGGATTGGCTAGATAAGGCTTTTATTAATGAAGCAGTTTATTGGAAATAAAGAGCCAAGGTGTTTTGGTATCAGGATGGAGATTCTAATAACATGTATTTTCATGGGGTTGCTTTGAGTAAAAGAAGGTGCATTTGTTATTAAGAAATTGAAGAACGATGAGGGTAATTGGGTGTCTTAGTTTGATGGGTTGGGGGATCACATCCAATAATATTTTTGCACTTTATTTACATCTAATGCATGTCAGCAGTCTAGTATTGCTTAGTTAGTCATTCCTCGATTAATGGAAGATGACAATGACGCTTTGTTGGCTCCTGTTGGTGAAGAGGAGGTGCGACGGGCAGTCTTTAGTATGCAAGCTGATAAGGCTCCAGGCTTGGATGGTTGAACGCCGGGTTTCTTCCATAAATTTTGGACTCATATAAGCTCAGACGTAATCCGAATGGTTCAGAATTTTTTTGACTTCGGGAACTATGCCTTCAATTCTCAATGACACTGCTATTGTGTTAATTCCTAAGAAAAGCTCGCCATCTCTTGTGACTGATTTAAGGCCGATAGCATTGTGTACTGTCTTATACAAAATCATAGTAAAGGTTGTTGCTAACATGTTAAAATCTTTGCTCCCCAAGCTTATTTCTGAGACTTAGAGTGCATTTGTTCCTCAAAGGCTCATCACTGATAACATTTTACTTGCATTCGAATGTATGCATGCTATGAAGTCCAAAAGCTCGAAGGGAAATGAGTTTGCTACCCTCAAGATAGATATGAGTAAGGCTTATGACTGGGTGGAATGGCATTTTTTAGCCCAGATGATGTTGGCTATAGGTTTTGGTCAAAAATAGGTGGATCTTATTATGTGTTGTATCTCTACAGTTCGTTATTTTGTGGTTTCTAATGCTTAGGAAAGTAGTCATATCTTGCCGGGCAAAGGTTTGGGCCAAGGAGACCCATTATCTCCTTATCTTTTTATTATCTGTACCGAGGGTCTTAGTCTTCTTCTTCAATACAAGCAACGGCGTAACTTAATTCATGGATGTAAAATAGCAGCAAAAGCACCGACGATATCTCATCTTTTTTTCGCTGATGACTGTCTCCTTTTCTTTAAAGCTTCAGCTGACGAGCAATCCCATGTGAAGGAAGCTTTGGACATCTACTCTAATGAATTTGGGAAAATCATCAATTTTAAAAAATCAGCCATTTATTTCAGTCCAAATGTGCCAGATTACTGTAAACATATGTTGTAAGATTCTCTAGGAGTTGTGGATTTGGATTTTAGAGGAATATATATGGGTCTTCCTTTTATGATTGGTCGTAGAAAATGTGAGATTTTCTCCTATTTAAAGTCGAGGATGTGGTCTAGAATCCATGCTTGGCAGAATAAAATGTTATCAAGTGCAGATTGAGAGGTTATGATTAAGTCTATTCTACAATCACTTTCGATGTATGCTATGCAGGTCTTTAAGCTTCCTCTTACGGTTTGTAAAGATATTGAGAGGATGCTCAACTCCTTTTGGTGGGGTCAAAAGGGTCGACAACAGAGGGGTATCAATTGGATGTATTGGGATCAATTATACTTACCTAAAAAGTTTGGAGGGATGGGGTTCAGAAAAATACATGATTTTAATATGGCCATGCTATGTAAACAAGGATGGAAGCTGATGAATAATCCCTTGTCTTTGTTGACTCGAGTGCTTAAAGCAAAGTATTTTCCTAAATGTTCTTTCTTACATGCTAAGAAACATGCAAGGGGCAGCTTTGTATGGTATAGCATTTTGGCTACCCAATCTCTATTAAGTAAAGGTCTCCGATGGCGCGTAGGCAATGGGGAGAAAGTGATCATAGGCAAGGATCCTTGGAAACTAGATGATAGTGATGGATTTATTCAGACTGATCTGTATGAGGATTTGTTAAATAAAAACGTTGTTTGTTTAATGCACAGTGATGGTAATGGGTGGGATGCAGATATTGTCCATGATCTTTTCAATCTTAGAGACAACTCTCTTGTTCTCCAAGTGCCTTGTTCTCCAAGTGCTTATAGAATTTCGTAACCTATGTTGCTTTCGTCAGATTGTCCTACTGAGTTTTGGTCGAAGCTATGGCAACTTACCATTCCACAGAAATGTAAAGTTTTCCTTTGGAAAGCTTGTAAGAATATTATGCCAACTGCTTGTAATCTGGCTCGTCGTGGAGTGGAGCTCGATGTAGTGTGTGGGTTATACAAAAGAGAACCTGAGTCTGTTTTGCTCCTTTTTCTATAATGTCCGTTTGCATTCAGATGCTGGGTTCTGATCGCTTCTTGTGTGGCTATATGGGCTTTATGCAGGTTTGTTCTGAAATTTTCAGTAAAACAACCCCTCATATGTGCAACCTCTTCGCCATGGTTAGTTGGAGTTTATGGTAGACCTGAAATGACCTGATGTGGCATGGTCAGTTTCAATCCCCTCGTCAGACTTGTAACAGAGCCTCTGGAATCCTCATACAGTGGAAAAAAGCCAACTCTCTCTCCTACAATCAGTTATCGGGAACCCTTGGTAATCACTTGCAGTTGTCAGGTGCAGCGGTGTGGTGTCCTCCTTCGGCCAACTTGGTTAAAATAAATGTAGATGCAGCAGTGGGTGGGCATTATCCAGGTATTGGTATTGGCGGTGTTGCTCGGGATCACACTGGTAAATGGTTAGGACGCCTCTCTGCTTATGTTGCTTTGACAAGGCCTGTTGCTGATGCAGAAGCTCTTGCGATGTAGGAAGTTTTTTCTTGGTCGAAACGCATTCAATAGACCCATGTGATTATTGAGATGGATTGTCTAGCAATGGTTCAAGCTTTTCAACAAGTAACTGATGATGCTAGTTATTTTAATTGCTTAATTTGAGATTGTCTGTCACTTTTAGATTCTTTTAGTGATGTTAAAGTTAATTTTATTCTCAGATTAGCAAATAGAGCTGCCCATAATATGGCTCAGCTAGCTCTAACCGATATGGCTGATCGTAAGGAATGGGTAGATCCTCTCATTTCTATGCTTAATGTTCTCTATGATGATTATTCTTAATGAAGCTGAAGTTTTATAAAAAAAAAAAACTTTTAAACTTAATTTTTTATTTTAAATAACAATTATTTTGTCAGGTGGAAAAAAACGTGCTTGCACACGTTTGTAACGCACGTGAAATTAACAAAAAAAGTGCTGATGTGTTATTTTAAATCAATTAAAAATAAGAAATAATAAATAGTAAATAGTAAATAAAATCCTAACCATTTATCAGTAAAGATAAAATATAGGAATGAAATCCAAGCCGTTCATCCTTTTTTTTTCATGGTTCATGTAGCACCCTCCAAGTACCACATACAAGTATCCCAACAACAAGCAAAGACGTGGCACATGAAATTTTTTTTTCATAAAGATATGTGTATTATACAAAAACACTTATTTGATACATTGTAAGTACTTAAAATATAAAGTTTCGTAAGACTATAATATACATATGAACTCGGTTTAAAATGCTCAAAAGCCAAAATGCTTATGTGATCATGTAAATGAAGATGTCGACACCAAGCTTGCCTTTGACCCATCTGAGCTCACAACTAACCCACTTCAAGCTTTCAATTAATCAGCTTGAAAATCATAATTTGCAAAGGAATGAGCTTACGACTCAATAAACAATTATTAATATAACCAACCATATAGTTCTTCTCAAGAACTAATTAAAAAAATACATAAAATACATTGCATCATATCAAAATATAGGAATTTAACATTTAGACTGCGCTCGGAAGTCCAAATGACAAAGGAGTAAGTGAGCACTAAAATGTCAAGCTCAATTAGAGAATCTTAAAAATAGATTCTAGCCAATTTTAAAACTTGGAACTTGTAGAGGACTCGTTAAGGTTTCCGTAGCATCAAACTACGCCTCATTTGGAGGTTTACAACTCAAGTTATGGTCAAAATACGAAGACAACAGTGCGCTGAAGAAGGTTGACTCATGTCGAGTCGGCACCTCGAGTCACAGGTACGACTCGGCACGAGTCGTGTTGAGTCAGCATGGGCACGCAGAAGGCTCACCTGACTCGACCCTTTAGACCACACTGCACTCTTTCGGCCATAACTCCCTCTACCGAACTTGGATTCGAGTGATTCAAAAAGCTACGGAAAGATAATTCAGAGGGCTATAACTTTCATGTAGACACATGAACTTATATGAATTGACTAAAATGCCTTTGAAGTGACTAGTAATGTCAAAACATATGAATGTAATTCAATTCAAGCTACAACAATACATTATAAACATACTAATCCACACCAAACATCCATTAACATCACAACAAGACTTCCAAACATTCAAACAACATAGTTGGTGTCTTATATACACCAAATCTCATCATTTAACAATCCATAATATATAATTAACACAATCACACTTCTCATTCAATATATTTATATCATCACAATGCAACATTTCATGATTATGTAAATGTTAGTAATCCGGCCGGAATTCTTAACACACATCACCCGCGTTTTACATAAAGCTCACTTTCTTTTTCTTTTCTTTTCTTTTTCTTTTCCTTTATATTCGTGGCCATTCCTGAGACTCCCTGCCTATCTCAGTCTCAGATCTCACACGTGCGCGTATATATATATATATCACATGAATGGCCACACCTGAGACTCTCTGCCCAGCTCAGTCTCCACACACATATTTTCCTCACATTACTCACCATATGCCATATGCATGTTTTTCAATCATTCACATGCCATATGTATATTTTTCAATCATTATTACAACATATCAAAATGCATATGTACCATTATTTCATCACAATTCCATACCACCTCACGTAGCTTTCATAATTCACAATTTCATACCACCTCAAGTGGTTTGCACTCATAGGTGTCAATGTCTACAATTTATTACCACACATGCTCATATTCATAACATCAATATTCACATTTATAAACGGAGAATATACCGTTCATATACCAAAAATATACCAAAAGTATACTAAAAGTATACCATAATCATATGTCATACATATATATCATATTTTTGTCATGCTTTCTCATAACAACAAATTCATATGTATTATGTATATATATTCTTCAAGCCTTCTCATGATAATATATTCATCTATATATATATTCATCATGCTCAACAATCTTGCCACTTAAATGGCATACACACATTGATATAGTTAAGTAACTATAGTTACTTAAAATCACTATATGTAAGCTTAAATTAATAATTACTTACCTCAAGCCTTCAACTCCTTCTTAAATAAAACTCCTCATATTAAAAAGGGTTTCCTCAAGCTCTTTCAACTCCTACACACAATCATGTGCTAATTTAAACAAGCAAGTCTAGCAATTCACCCTAAAATTACAAAAGGGCAACTAAATGCTCAAAGTTCAATGTATCCAAATAATTCATACACAAGTCCAAAAATTATGAAAATATTACTAAAGCTAGTCATATGAGTCTATTTCAAATTTAAATTGGAATTACTTGATTTGGACGTGTATAGAATTAATTATGGATTTTTGAGTAAAATCGGGCATAATAGGAAAAACAAAGTTGGCCGGTGGAGAAAGAAAATATAGGGCTGTGCCAGTCATCCTAAACAGCAGAATTAACCCTAGTACAAAACACAAAAGTTGTAGGGGACTCTTTTACGTTTCCAGATCATTTAACCTTGCTCAATTTGGAGTTCTACAACTCTAGATATCATCATATAATCGACACACAATAAAATTCACAATTCAGCCTATGTACTGCTGCTGACATGTTTAATACATAAAGTTCATGATGCTCTTAATAATTATAGGCATATCCTAAAATTACCAAATTCATATAGACTCTACCTATGTGAGTTTAATTTTATTTCCAACTGAAATTATACCAATATCACATGTAGAGAATTAATTATGGATTTTTGAATCTATTCGGGCAGAACAGAGCATTCAGTATGAGCACTGAAATGTCTAGCCCTAATTGGTCCTCTAAACAACAAAATCAAATAAAACTCAAAACACAAAAGTTATAGAGGACTCTTTGAAGTTTCCAAATCATTAAACCTTCTTTAAACCAGAGGTCTACAACTCAAGATATGGTCAAAACAAGAAGACTGATGCACATAGAAAAATAGACCTGAAATTCAACATTCAAAACTTAACTTCAATAAACTAAATTAAATACAAGACTTACCAAATTGAAGCTCCCAATAGCTCCTAGATCTCCTCAAGCTCTCCAAAAATGATGCTAGATGAGTAGAGAAGTATCTAATCTCCCAAAGCTCTCAATTTCCTTCTCTTCTTCTTCTTCTCTGCACTTATCCTACACAACCCTTCCATACTCACATATATATACACTCACTTAAACTCCCACCAATCAACAATTGCCAAAAGCTCCACAAAAAAGTCTTCCATACTTTAATTTTTAATTATCATTTAATATAATAATAATAAACACACAAATATCACTTAATAACTAATACTACTACTACTAATAATAATAATAATAATAATAATAATAATTATAATAATAATAATAATATCAATTATTATATCTTAATAAAATAATAATAATAAACATTCATCTCTACACACCCTTACTAAACTTGAATTATTACTTAATAATTCCTCAACTTCCTATTTAGACAATTAACTTCAAACTTTCCTTACAATACAGTCCCCTTCTACAATACGTGCACATTTCTAACCAAAATAAATCCACTATTTATTATGTACAATACGTAATACATATATAAAGACAGAACAGGTATTCTAAAAGGCGGGCATTACATTTCTCCCCCCTTAAGAAAATTTCGTCCTCGAAATTAGCTACTCACCATTTTCCGGTAACAAATATGGGTATTCTAATTCATTAGTTCTCCTACTTGCCATATTGTTTCTTTAGGTGAATAGTGACTCCACTTCACCTTTACTATTAGAATCTCTTTATTCCTTCACTGCTTTATATTCCGATCTAGAATCCTCATTGGTTCTTCCACATACATCATGAATGGAAGTCAATTCTCTTTAGCAAAATTAATTTATATGCCAATGGTTCATCTCTTCAACAATTTCATACTATATTACATATCTCGGACTCAATTTTTCTTTTCTTCTAAATCTCAAAATTCCCTTCTTATTCTTCTCAAAGTTATGCAAACTTTCTCTTATTCAATTAAAGCTCAAAACAACTCAAAAACACTTCAAAATTATGCTTAACATTATTAATTCATTCACAATCAACTCACATATAAAGGGTTATATATATACATTCAAATATGTACAGTTGCACTTCATCGTCTCTAACATTTACATTCACCAATTCATACTAGACAAGTATAAAAATAATCAATAACAATTGAGTACACATCACATAAATTTCAAATCTCAATACTATATTAATATTTGCATTCATCTCAATAATAAGAATATCATCTCGCAATAATTCACATAAATGCAAGAATTCGCACTTTCATATTTCATTCTCTTTGTTTGGTATCCAGCCGGAACTATTCTCACACTATTGCCTCCTACTTAGCCAATTTGGCTTATTCATCACACTCACAATTTCCATAAGTGGGCACATCTCTAGACTATCCACTCAGCTCAATCTCATATCTCATTTTCTCACATAGTTCTACAATCATGTGTGTGGTACCACATAACATAGCACAACACAATTACACATTGTCATATTCTCAAACATTATTCATAATAGATATTGCTTCACCATAATCAACAAATCTACAATGACAATACCATCATTTCACACCAATTCTCATTAAAATATAATAATATCACTTACCACATTATCCATAGCATATCCAATCACACATCTCACTATGTGCATATATATAATCATCCATACATATAAACATAGATATTCAAAGCAACACCAAAATTACTATCCTTCCAATTCATATTACTTGCTTTTATCCAAATAAGCACACGTTTATTATTAAATTCATATCATATAAAAGAACAATTAAATGCATCATAATAGTAAGTAATTACCCAAGTACTTTCCACCTTAACAAATGAGAGTTCTCCTAGTTGTTTATGTCTTCTCTTCTCTTTATAACTCCTACCCCTGCCCATACATCAAATATATATACAACACATTTCACTTACACTCTACTTAATCTAATTCAGTCCAGTATCTACAATTTAATATATATATATATATATATATATATATATAATCACGTACACAAATCCCATAACTTTGATTTTTTTTCTACAAGAGTTGGTACTATGAGTCTATCTTAATTTCCAACATCAAACCATGCTCCAATTGGAGTTCTATAGGTCAAATTATATTTAAAGTACAGAGACTAAAGTTTGTTGAAGACAACACAGATGCGCATGGCCATGCTCAAAGTGCACTTGGTCGTGCCTGAATTTTAAAATCAGCACTCTAGACATGTATGGTCGTGCATGAAAAGTGTACAGTCGTACCAAAACATTGGCTAGCTCCAAAACATCCCAAAAGTGTACACAAACATTAAAAACTTATTTTTAGATGTATCATATTCAAGCAATCATAAATATAAGCATTCATATTTATGTCCTCCAATCATCAATATCATTCTCCTATATTAAAATCCTTTCTCACACATGAAATCAAGAAAACATATATTATCATACTAATTTTTATCCTCATCACACACTCATATATAATTATGTACACACACTTGCAACCATCAAACCCTTGAGTAGAAAATACACTTTTATAATCATACAACGTTTGTACCCATTTTTCATAAATTTCATCTCGTATTCTCAACATTTCATTTAGTATCCGCATTCATTTCAAATCACATGTGATGCAATTATAGTTGAAATCAAACTAGCATACACAATCTCTCCTTTACCCACTATCTCTATCTTCCTCTACCTCCACATATCCATCACCAAGCTTATTATCATAAAATTTCAGCAGATATTAAAACACATATACCATGCCCTCAATAAGGCCAGCGGACCATGCATACAGATATAAATGATCATGTACAAATTTAAAATCAAAAGATATCATAAATAATATAATAAAAGGTACCCGTATCTTTATTAATAACATATCTTTAGCTTGGAACCCCATCACTTACTTGAATGTTTCTTACCACCATCATTGCAATTGTATCCTGGAAATATTATACCACTCATAAATTTACCATAAACTTTTCTATCTTTTAGACTCTTCAAATTTCCTGCTAAGTCTTTCCTTCATTAGTTGGTCGAGCAAATGCTTACTATATCCTCTAAATTCAACCCTTCCTCGAATCTGTTCCGTTTTCTCTCTTTAGTGATTACCTTATCAAGAGCATACCTTGTTAATTTCATAAACTGCCTTTCATAGTCGACCATAAATAATCCATTTTGTTTCAACTAATGAAATTCATTCTTCTTCTTTTTTTATTCACTTATTCATCTGAAATGTTTTTCTCTGCAAATGCCCTTAGACAATCGATCCAAATCAATGTACTCCCTAAATTTATTAGTGTCTTATTAACTTTTAAGTCTTATATATTTTTTGTTATCTGTTTTTCCCATATATCACCATTTCATAATGCATACCTTAACTTCACAAGGTATTTAATTAGTATTCCACTTATATCATACCCACACCATCATCAATATTTCATATCACAACCTATAGATCATAACTCATCTATTGCACATAAGCCTTTATAATAAGAACCTAATGATATAAGCACACTTTACGAGGAATCTACCAAAAATTTGATAGAACCTTCCCTAAAATATAGACATCTCCCTACTAAAGTAGGGCTAATCTTGCAATAAAACAACTACACTTCTATAAACAATCTCAATTATGGCTTAGTTATCCACCACACTACAATATCATTTAACCGAGCCTCACCAATGTACTACTATTGTTAATACATGAACCTTACTAAGATCATAATACCTTCACATTATTCTTCATACGCATATTACATTTTCACATATCTTGTTCAAACAATATCACTACTTAACTAATTCTCCTTTCATCAGTACAATCAATTTAACATAGAATTCTTTCCATATTCTATAGTCATCCTTTACTAAGGTGGAATCACTAAAACTATGAAAACCTTTGTACCTTGCTCTCTTATACATTATAATAGTGCTATTCACTTGCCCTTGATTCATAATTTCCACCTTTTAATTTATTCACAACATACAAAAATATGCATCTTATAGGGGCTATAAATAAAAATTTAAGTTCATATAGAGCATGCACAAGTGTTACCAATGAACTCTCTCAGACGACTATTCGGGGTCAACGCGAGGCACTTGGTGTTCATCCATCCTAAGATATGTCATGCACATCAACTACATATTTTCATAACTTATGCATGATATGTTATGTATGCATCATGGTTTATCTTCCCGAGGAAATCTAATCCCCGCTCTAATACCACTTAATGTAGAACCCTCCAGATACCACATACAAGTGTCTCAACAACAAGCACACACGTGGCACATGAAAATTGTTTTCATAAAGTTATGTGTATTATACAAAAACACTTGTTTGATATATTGTAAGTACTTAAAATATAAAGTTTCATAATACTAGAATATATATATGAACTCATTTTAAAATGCTCAAAAGCCAAAATACTTATGTGATCAAGCGAATGAAAATATCGACACCAAGCCTGCTTTTGACCCATCTGAGCTCATGACTAACCCACTTCAAACTTTCAATTAACCAGCCTGAAAATCACAATTTGCAAAGGAATGAGCTTGCGATTCAATAAACAATTATTAATATAATCAACCATATAGTTCTTCTCAAGAACTAATTAAGAAAAATACATAAAATACATTGCATCATATCAAAATATAGGAATTTAATATTTAGACTGCGCTCGGAAGTCTAAATGATAAAGGAGTAAGTGAGCACTAAAATGTCAAGCTCAATTAGAGAATCTTAAAAATAGATTCTAGCTAATCTCAAAACTTAGAACTTGTATAGAATTCTTTAAGGTTTCCGAAGCATCAAACCACGCCTCATTTGGAGGTCTACAACTCAAGTTATGGTCAAAATATGAAGACAACAGTGCTATAAAGAAGGCTGACTCATGCCGAGTCGGCACGGGCGCGCAGAAAGCTCACCTGACTCGACTCTTCGGACCATGCTGCACTCTTTCAGCCATAACTCCCTCTACCGAACTCGGATTCGAGTGATTCAAGAAGCTACGGAAAGATAATTCAGAGGCTACAACTTTCATGAGACACATGGACTTAATTCGTTTATATGAATTGACTAAAATGCCCTTGAAATGACTAGTGATGTCAAAATATATGAATGTAACTCAATTCAAGCTACAACAATACATTCTAAACACACTAATCCACACCAAACATCCATTAATATCACAACAAGACTTCCAAATATTCAAACAACATAGTTGGTGTCTTATATAAACCAAATCTCATCAGTTAACAATCCACAATATACAATTAACACAATCACACTTCTCATTCAACATATTTATATCATCACAATGCAACATTTTATGATTATGCAAATGTTAGTAATCCAGCCGGAATTCTTAACACACGTCACCCGCGTTTTACACAAAGCTCACTTTCTTTTTCTTTTCATTTATATTCGTGGTCATTCCTGAGACTCTCTGCCCAGCTCAGTCTCAGATCTCACATGTGCGCGTATATATATATATATATATATATATATATATATATATCACATGAATGGCCACACCTGAGACTCTCTGCCC
>CATIWO010495047.1:0-14031 GCA_949673435.1 Macaranga tanarius
AAAATGGTTCAAAAGTTGACAACAAATTTGTTATGGAATAGAGAGATAAATGGCATTAGGAATAGTTTAGGTGTGAATAGAGAGAGCCAATGCTTTCATTTTATTTCTACTAGCTTTTGCAATCTAAATATAGAAGTATTAGAAAAAAGAGAGAAAAAAAATAAAACAGAGAAGGGAAAAGGGATGTGAAAAATGAAAAACACCCACAACCTTTGATATCATTTCAAAACATTAACATTCTAGTATTTTGTTTTGGTTTGTTTTCATGTGGGTGTTTCCTTATAAACCCAATTTCTTAACAGAAAGGGCTAATTTTTAGAATTGGAATTGTTATTGATGGATGCTCCCAAATCCAAACCTGTGAGGCTTTATCATCTATGGAAGGGTAACAATGTAAATTTTTCTTATTCTTTTTCTTTTCATATGCTTGATTTATTGATGAAATCTGGGTATTCTTCTTTTGTTCTTTTTTTTTTTCTTTAAATGCAAAATATAATATCATTTTCTAATCTTTTAAATCATGCAATTGCTTAGTTATTTATTAGCTTTTATGAGGAATAAATTTATAAATAACTTCAAACCATTTTTCTCTCCCATAATTTTTTTGTTCAAAATCCATAAATGAAAAGAAAGAGAATTAATGTTTATTTTTTTATTATATTATTTTGTATTTTGTTAGTACATTGTAGGTTTTATTATATTTTTTTTTTTTTTTTTTGTGAATCATAACTCTTTAATGAGAAAAAAAGATTTAAAATTCTAAATGGTAATTAGTTATTGAAGAAAGAAGTAATTTTCGTATTTGTTATTAATTTATTTTTATAGTGGCAAAACATAGAGTTGTTTATGACTTTTGTTTTTTAAGTAAATAAAGATGCAAAAAGTTACTTGATATAAAACTTCTCTAGAATTATTATATACAAATACATTAGTTGCCTGATTTTTCCATAGAAATTGGTTGTATTATTTTAAACTTTAATATTGTAATGATAATTTCACAGGTTGAGTAATTACAAGATAGTAATGCTTGTGATGAAGCCATATATATTAATTTAGTTACTATTTAGTAAAAAGTATTTTGTAAAAAATCTTAGAGCTAATAAAAAAAAAAAAAGTGAATACATACTAGTCAGGCAGTTTATCTCATAAAAGTTTTTAAAGATGTTATATACTCATTATAAATATTCAAAAAGAATAATAAAAAGAACTTAAATTATGGAACAAAGTAGTTCACATAGTTTAACATATATTTAGAATTATGTTTATAATAATAATTACAATTATTTTTTGAATAAAATAATAATTGTTATTTTTAAAAAATTGATAAGATAAAAGAGTTTTTAATATTATTAAAATTGTTTTGATTCAAGTTTCTAATTATTATATGAATATTTTATTTACAATTGAAGAATATAAGGTGTGTTATATTATAATTTAGTATAAAATTTTTCATTAAGCTTTTTGTTAAAGCATTATCCAAATTTTTCTTTCTGTCAATTCCTACTGGATGCACGCCAATGGGACCCTCCAATAAGTCTATTAGCATTGGCTCTGTATCAATGAAATCTCACCATCTATACATAACAAATTGGTATGATATATTCATATCATAACATATGAACAGTAATAACTGGCATTCTTATCGAGACCAGAACTTATAGGGAAGAAAATAGATTTATAGATGGAACAAAACATTTAAATACACTTGAAAATGCAAAAGGGACGAAACATTTACTTTTCTAAGCATAACTAAAGAATGATATGCATAAAATAGAAGTGCATTTAGGCTAATTATCTAGTAAGTTAAAAATATTGTCCAACTCATAAAGTTCAATTCTTTTTTTAATGTCAGAAATTTCTATGTGGTGGAAGACTGGTGTTTGGTCCAGATATAGGATCATTATTCTTAACTTCATTTCTAATTGGAGGTCCTGCCATAGCATTTTGCACAAAAATGATACTAATCTTTGGAAAAGATGATCCATGCTATTACGCTCCAGTACTCGTTGGGGCAATAATCCTCCTTGTTACGGTTAGTTTAGCTAATGAAATCATGATTCATTTAATAATTTGTTGACTTTATGCATCTGGCATCATTTATCGGCTCAACTTATAAAATGATTATCTAGACACTTGAACTTGCTAAAAACAAAATTTATTGATACGATCGCACTATTTCAAATGTCCAAATAATTTTTTTATAAATTGAAATGAAACTATTTGAACTAAATAAAAGATGTTTATAACAAGTTGAGGTGTTAAAATGGTCAAATTCAAGGAACTACAAATGCATTAAGCCATAATTTATTAGTTATTTAATTAGGCTTCTTGAATTAATCTTGTGCAGGATTTTATATTTCTCTTCTTAACATCCGGCAGAGATCCAGGAATAATTCCTAGAAATTCACATCCACCTAATTCTGATGAAGCACCTAACATTAGCACAGCGTCCTTGGAGTGGGTGAACGCTAAAATCTCAAACTTAAAATTGCCTCGGACAAAAGATATAAGTATTAACGGTCACACTATAAAAGTGAAATTTTGTGATACTTGTCTGTTGTATCGTCCTCCACGAGCGTCTCACTGCTCCATTTGCAACAATTGCGTGCAAAAGTTCGATCACCATTGCCCATGGGTGGGTCAATGTATTGGATTAGTAAGTTGCTTTCTGTTCCTCATTACTTTAATATTTCATCAACCTTACATAAAATTATATTAATTTCTATCAAATATTTAAAATGAATAAATGTAAGTAAGTATCTTGTGGTTTAATCATTTTAATATGATGAACTTGTATTTTTCTTATAACACTTTAATATCTTAAAATTTCATATTTATAACATTTAAATGATAAAATTTATTACAATATAAGATTTCTTTTTTCTCAAATATTTAAAAATTAATTTTTAATACGATTTGATTTGATAGAACAGAAAAAATAAAATTTTTCATATTTTTATTTTACAAAAGAATTCTTTGCTAAATTCATGTTAAAATCTTGATGAAAATTAAAATTTAATTTTTTTAGATGTTGGGAGAGAGAAATTCCGAGTTATAACAAATTTATTACTCAAGTGGTATAAATATGAAGTTATAGGATATTAAAATGTCACAAAAACTATATATTCCAGATGTTAAAATGTTTAAACTACAAAACATTCATTTATTTATATTTATCCTTAATTAAAAATATTTATTATCATATAATGTGGATTTCAAATTTTAAATTGTGGTGATACTTTTCATTAATCCTAAAACTGATTATTTTGAACTTCTATTCATGCAAAATTTTCTCAGCAATTATATATATGACATGTATTTATATTTTGAACATTCTTATCATGTTAAATTTATGAAAGTTGTATATTCCTGTTTTAAAGAATTTGCTATGCTTGTGAAAAATAGTAACAAGTTTTTTCTTTTTCCTGTTTTCCCAGCGTAACTACCCATCTTTCATATGTTTTATATGGTCGTCAACATCTTTGTGCATTTATGTGTTTGTGTTTTCTTGGATCAACATACTTCGGCAGAAGGGTAATATTTGGAGTATCATGTCACGCGATATTCTATCAGTTGGTCTCATCATATATTGCTTCATAGCTATTTGGTTTGTTGGAGGCCTTACTGCTTTCCATATGTACTTGATTTGCACCAACCAGGTAAAACCCTTTCTTTTACTCCCTCAAAAGTTTACTTCATAATTATGAATAATTAATACTATTATCACTTCATTTAATTTTTTTTTCTTTTGATAAATCATCACTAGGACACTTGTTATTGCAAAAATTAATGAACAAAAAATAATGCAGAAATTCTTTCTTTATTTACTTTATAAAAATATCATTTTAACAAAATATCATTATTTTATCAATTGAAATTATCAGAAACTAATACATTCAAAAGTAGGGGAAGGAGGATATTTAACAACATATTTGGTGTTTAATTGTTCCTTGCATTCTAAAAAAAAAAAAGCAAAGAGCAGCAAGGAAGGCAACTCTAGTAACATCACAATACTATAATTGTTATTGGCTAAAATTTTTCCAATACTAAAATCTTTTTAAACATATCTCCATACTTAATATGCATTAACATTAAATTTCATTGTTGGTCCAAAAAAAAAATCCCAATGCTCCTGTTTTCTCAAAGTAATCTTCATCCAAGTTCAAAGCCAGAGCAATCAAAGATAATAGTCTTTCTCCAGCAGACCTGAGGTATAAATATAGCATTCACCAAAATTAAATTATGTAACAAACACAGAGCGACCAAAAAAATAAACGCAAGATAGAAAAAAAAAAACACTACAATCCGTTTCTAAAGTTGAAAAATTCGTTTCTAATTTGTTCAGAAACGGATATAGAACCAGATTTGCCATGTTGTTATATCGCTCGTTGCAAATCTATTTAGCAACACATTAACGGAATTGAGACATAAATAATCCGTTTCTGAATTAGAAACGATAACAGATTGACTCTGTTACTAAATTAGAAACAGAATATCATGTTCCGTTTCTGATTTCAAGAGATTAAATTTCCACATGTAGAAACAGAATCCGTTTCTGTTTTAGCAACAAGTAATACGTTTCTAATTAAAAACTTAATAATTTATTCGGTTTCTATTTTAGAAACGAATATTTTAACAACAACAAGTAATCTGTTTGTAATTCAAAAACAGATACTTATAATCTGTTTCTAATTTTAAAATTAATTTTTAAAAAATATTTTTCAATTTTTTAAAAGAGAAACTATTTAAATCAGCTTAAGCAGAATATTATTCAGTATATTAACAATCAACTATTAATTTTTTAAGAAAATTATAATTGCATATAAAGTAAAATGATTCTACAAAGTATGAGTTCATACAATAAAGTTAAACATTTAAATAGTGTATAATTCATGAGGTGCAAGACAAATACGATAAAAAAACTCCATCTAACATCCGGAATGAACAACTGAAGTACATCATACAAATATGATAACAAAAACTAAGTCCCGCATCCAGAATGAACACCTGAACTGGAAGTATAAGCTCGAACATGAGAGAACTCTGCTCGCATCTTTCTCATCTCTTCTTGCATTGATTGCATTTGCTTTTGCATTTGCTCTTGCATTTGCTGCTGCATTTGTATCTGTTGTTGTTGCAACAATACTTGCTGTGAAGCAACTGTCGCCCGCAATTGACGAACCTCTTGCTCTAAAGCTTCTTGTTGTGCTCGAGATGAAGAACCAACGCTAAAGCTAAAATTGGAGCATAAAGAAAATGCCTCAGAGCCAAGCCCATATATAGGTTGCTTTTTTAACCCCCCAACAGCCTCCAAGTATATTTCAGACTCATCTACTTCATGAGGCTCCATATGATCAGGATGAAAATTAGTCGTAGGATTCGGAGATTCCTCCATATGATCAGGATTAAAATTAGGACCAGTAGCATCCATTACCATTGCATGATATGCATTAGATGTTTCTGCATCCTCTACACGATAGTCTTGTGATAGATTATGAACATTTTGATTCACATGTAGCATGCCACTAGTTTCGCCATGTAGAATCCAATCATGATAATTGGATTCGAATCCATATTTTAGCAAATGAAATCTAACCGTGTTGACATCATAATATCTACGATTTTGACACTTTCGAAAATTACACGGACACTTGATCTTATCACCATCCATACATTTCGGATGACTACAAGCAAAGTCAATAAACTTTTCTATGCCATCTATGAATTCTTTGTTCAGAAGGCCATCTTTAAGCCTACAATACATCCATTTACGTTCCAATCTCATGTTTGCTTCCTATATTATTTTAAAATAACACATTAAACATACATTATATTTCACTTATAAATTTTTATTATGTCCTATTTAATTGAAAGAAATCTCAATTATAACTATTAAATAGGTGTTAGAATAGAAATAGTAATTAAATAAATCCCAACTAAAAGAAGAATTTATAGGGCAAATGACAGTAAACCGAAAACTCCAAATAATGAAACAACACACCCTAGAACTAAGTAAAATAAAGGGTTAAAAAGTAAAAAAAATGGCAAAAGCAGCATCATTAAAACTAAATGTAATTCGCATAAATAAAGAAATAAAAAGCAACACTGCCAGAAGTATCGAAATGATTAACGCCGAACAAAAAATGAAGAATTAACAGTACAATAAATGAAACAAAACAGCAACTGAGATAATAGATTTATGAAACGAAGCAGCAGAATGAAATACCACAACAGCATTCTATTATTGAACAACTCAGTTGTTGGATCACTAAAAAAAGAACTGCTCAAATTTTTAATCTCAATCTATTAGTAATTAAGTAGAAACTGAATTAAAAATAAGAATAACAATTAAATAGCATCATAGGTATCATAACTTCAATCTTGCTCTTCAAGGAACCAAAAAACAATATAGACCCATATAATAAAAATCAAAATAAACAAAAACATAAGTAATCAAATTAAATGTCATCACTTCAATCTTTCTAAGCTTATTCAGTGAAAAATGTAACCTTATGAAAACCAAATTGATCTTTAATTAATAATAACACATGAGAGCAGACAAATAAAAAACCAGAATAAAAAGCATGCCCTTAACAATGACCCATTTAGCATTACCTAGAGATCATATTTCACATTCTATTATTAGCTGCAATTAGCAACCAGAAAAGCCCTTTTTCCCTCAAACTAATCTGAGTCACCATTCCAAAATTTCCAGTCAACTTTCAAACAAGCACAGATTGCAATTCTACAATGCACTAATCAATATATTAAAAATTTCACAATAAGAAAAAAGAAAAAATAAGTACCCCTTGAATCCTCTTGCCAGTAACAGGGCACTTAGGGCCACTTGCTCTCTTCTTTGTTGTCTGATACACCAACTACCCACCTGTTTCAGACGCACAACCCATCAATTAACAATAAATTAATTACACATCAGATCCAGCCATAGATTTGTATGTTAAACTCTTTACTAAGGTGCACACTCTTTTAGTAAAGAGTTTAGTAAGGGCAGGAGCTGATTCCAGCCATAGATTTGGAAGTTGATAAGTAATTGCAATAGCAATGAATATTAAAATTGTGAAGACAAACACATATAAGCACAGATTGCTTATAAGCTTTATCACGTTTTGCCCTATAGGCTTAGTGCTTGCATGTGTATCTTTCATGGGTTTTTTCCAAATTCTAAAACCTACCCAAAAATTAAAATCAAACTAGAAATTAAATATAACACAAACCCAACTTCACTTCCACCATATTCATTAATAGGCACCCTTCATTTTTTAAAAATATAATACACAACCCTTTGAAATGCCTAAATTCTACACAGGTTTGAGAAAAAAAAAAGTACCGATTGATGAATGCGACAGCGTGAACTCTGACGAAGAAAGCCTTAACATAAACCCAATCGCTTTGTCTGTAATAGAGAAAAGTGAAAGAATGAGTAGAGAACTTAAATGCCTAACCTCTGACCTATAATGCAGTTGGTTGTACAGAGTTAAAGGAAATCTTTAACCTCTGACTTATAATGTAGAGAAACTTGATTTGCTTTGCGTTTTGGGTGCTTCGCTTGAGCAGTTTCTTAGAGCTGACCGGTGATTGTACTGATAAGGGGATGGGGGAGGCAAAGGGCAAAGGAAAGCAGGTGATTATGCTAAGCTTTGCTTAGGGTTAGAAAAGGGAAGGAGTGAGACATAAAATCGAAAAAAAAAAGTGAACGAGAAAAAGGGGAAAAAGGTTTAATTAAAAACAAATTCTTTAATTCCGTTTTTAAATTTAGACAGGTCCATTTTAAAATTAGAAACAAAAAATTAATCCGTTTCTATGATTAAAAAAAATGATGAAATTCTAAAGTTTAGAAAGAAAAATTGCCGTTTTTAAAATCACTTCCAAATTTTAAAAATGGAATCAGCATTTGTTTAAAATAACCATTACTAATCCTCATCTGTTCCTGTTTTGTTTCTAATGTCTGGCGCGTTTGTTTGGCTCAATATTTAGAAACCGAAATCATTTTGTTTCTAAATTCTATTTCTATTTCTATTTCTATTTCGTTTATATTATGTTTCTATATTCTTACTCTTAATTTCGTTTTTATTTCTTTTCAAATTCGTTTCAAATTAGAAATGAAAATTATCCGTTTCTAAATCGATAAATTCTAACAGTGAAAGATGGACTACTTAGGGAGCTTTTTGAAAGAAAGTCTCCATAGTGACTCCCCAAGATGCAAGAACCAATTCTGAAATTTATCCAAAACAGCATATCCTTGTTTAAATTTTATTTCTCATCCTCTGTACTGTACTGACAAATGCTACCTTTCTTTTTGAAATTATACATTTTTTTTTATGTTAATGCTCGAGTCCAAACTCAAATAGCTTGAATTTTGAAAAGGCTCAATTAGTGTTTGATTTGCAAATTTTTTTTTTGGAAAATGGCTTGCCCTCCCTTTTTTTTTTTATTATAAATAAATAAATAAATAATTAATTAATTAAAAAAATAAAATTATAATTTATAAATTTATAAATTATAATATGACGGGTTCACCCAATTCGTTTTTAGGTTTTACATTTTGTCAATTTATTTAATTAAATAATTAAAATATATATTTATTATTATTAAATAATTTTTATATTATAAATAAATAAATAAATTATATTATATGAGTTTGTAAATTATGACACGCTTTAGATTTTAAATTTTGTCAATTTTTAATTATTATATAATTTTTTTATTATTAATTAAATAAGGGTATAATGGTAATTTTGGGGAAAAAAAAGACTAAAGTGCTGAGAGATGGAAGCTTCCTTTTTTTTTTTTATGTTTAGAAATTCACCATTTTAGTTCTGCTAAGATTAAAAAATATATAAATAAAAATTAAATATTTTCATTATAAACCAAATTCAAATATTTTTTTTTTTGTGCTATGGACAATGGCAAATTTTCTACTTCCTTTTCTATATTGTTAACACGTGAATTAAATCAATAACTTATATATATTACATATTTTGCTCTATAACATTATTCAAAAAAATGTTTATGTCATGTATTAATAAAATAAAAAAACAACTAATATTTATTGGTTTAAGTAATAAGAAGTTTGAATTTTCTTAATTTCTTACTTAATTTGTTCAATTCTACTGAAAAATTCTTTTCATTTCCAAATAAATTTTAAATAGAATTAATTTTTAAATAAATTTTTATTAATAAAATGTATTTGGTTTAAATTAATATTTTATTAAAAAAATCGTTTGAAAATTTTAACATTTTTTAAAAATTTAATTTAGTAATAACTTCACAAAATTTAAAAATTAATTAAAAATAGAAATGTACATTAAAATTGCAATGCACTATAATCATATCTTATTATATTTACCTTTTAAGAATATCATACCTGCTCTTTTTAGCAATATTCAAATGTTCGTATATTCCTTATTCATTAATCATTATCATACTTGCTCTTTCATTTTTCTTCTATAGTCATGGTTAAGCAGTAAAACAAAGTACTATTATCTTCTTTATATTCTAATTTACCGCTAAATATTGTCTCCTAAGAACTCCTTTTCTAAAACCAATAAAATATGAACTGTTTATTATAAATTCATCGAATATATATATATATATATAAGTATTCTACAAATATTTTGATCCATGAGGTCCTAAGATCGCAAAATTTAGTTAATCAAAAACTGAACTGAAAAGTTCAGTTTTTGATGCAATTTCTGAAGGTAAATAACATTCAGTCAATTCGGTAACCAAACCGACGGACTACATAGCTTTATATGCAAGAATGTACAAATGGAAACAATAGTAAAATAGGCAATTAAACTAAATTAGAACTGTCAAAAGCTAATAGGAATTCTTTGATATTAGGATTTCCAAATATAAGGACAGGTGATTGAGCATGAATCATTGACTTTCACTGTGAATATTCAATATTTTTCATTTTAGCCTCCCTCAAATTAGTGGAGATTAATACATGTAGCTTGCCATAGAGATCAAATATTCCTAAAATGCCTCCCTTAAGCTAGTGGGTTAATTCGACAAAGGCCAATTGTGTCTAAAAGGTGGTGAAATGAGTCGAGCCAAGAGCTTTGGTGAACACATCGGCAAGTTATGTATGTGAGGGAGCATGAGTGAGGTTCAATAGATTGGTTTAATGTTGAAGATGAATATAGTGACAATATACTTTTATGTGTTTCATGTGTTCATGGAAGACTAAGTTAGAGGCAATGTGGATTGCAGCCTTATTGTACCAGAAAAGATTAATAGGACGAGGAACTTGAATGAACATGTCTTCAAGTAAATTTTCCAACTAAAAAAATCTCTTAGTCATTGTTGCCATGGCACGATACTCCTTTTGTTGATGACAAAAAAAAAAAAAAAAAGTTGGTTGCTTCTTGGATTGCCAACTTATAAGTGCATTTCTGAGGAATATGACAAATCCAATTACTGAGTTTCATGAGGTAGGTCATGAACTTTTGCATCATAATAAGCTTTTATAGTAAGTTGGTTCTATTTAGAATAAAAGAGACCTTGGTTTAAGGTAGAGTTAATGAAATGAACTATACGATGTGCCAAATCTATGTGAGCATTACAAGGTTGTCACAAAAACTAAGTAAATGGACAACATAAGTTAAGTCTGGCCTTGTTAATGAAAAATAATATATTCTCCCAATTAATCTTTGATAGGAAGTGGCATAAAAAATGAGCTCTACAGTTTCAACTAATATGTCATATTATTGTGGAGTGGGAGTAAAAACAACCTTGGCACTTTCAAGTCTAAGTTTAGCTATAATATCACAGGTGTATTTGTATTGAGAGATTCTAGTGCTAGTGCTAGACTGATCTTGTGTTATTGCCAAACCAAAAACATAATAGAGAGGTCCTAAATCTTTAATGTTGTTTTTAAGTATTTCTTAAATTATTCACATCTCTTTGGATTATCTCCTGCAAGAAGAAGGTCATCTACATAAACAATAATAATTAATTTATAATCATCACAAGCCAAAGTAAATAAAGAATTATCAAAATATGTTATTGAAAACCATATTTTAAATAAAATTGTAAAAAGCTTTCTAAACCATTATCGTGAAGCTTGTTTAAGTCCGTATAATGATTTATAGAGTTTACAAACCAAATATTTTTCATATGCACCCTTGTGAGAATTGCATATAAACTTCTTCATCAAGACGTCCATTGAGGAATGCATTATTGACATCAAGTCAGTGTAATTCCCAATCTGTGATAGCAGTAAATACAAGTAAGCATATTAGTATTTCAAACTCAATAATTAGAGTAAAAGTATAATTGTAATTCATTTCTTGTGTTTGGCCATAATCTTTTATAACTAAGTGTGCTTATAGCGCTTTATGGACCCATCTAGATTGTACTTGATTTTGTAGACCCTGTTAGAGCCTATTGCTCTCTTTTTCCCTTTGGTAATCGAACGATACTCCATGTATTATTGTTGTTTAGTACTTCCAATTCTTCCTATATCGGTTGTTATCATTTTAGATCATGAGCTACCTCCTCAAACCTTGTGGTTTCATCATATAATTTTGAAAAGAAAGATAATTGCATTATGGATTTATTTTCAAGCTTGTTGGGATCAAGAATTTCCTTATGAGCTAATCTACTTGATTTTGTTTTATGATCTTTTAATGGTATTATGGAATATTAAACATAATCATCATATAGTTGGGGAAGTCACTTGTCTTTTGTGGTATTTTCTTCTCTAGTGGGTATAAGCTCATTTAATATTATTGACATACTTTTATTTGTTAATGTATTTTCATTACTTGTTTTATCTTCTGCTAAGGATAGTTTAGGTGTTGGATGTTGGTTTTCTTCAAGTCCATCCCTTCTAAAACAATTTTCTTCAATATCTATGAGCCTGGTTATGATGTTGTTTAAGATGCAAAAAGGAAATATTTCATAAAATTGAGTCTCTAAATATAGCTTAGGATACAATTTCATAAAGCATTTTGAATTTCTCGTAAATATAGCTTAGGATACAATTTTTATACAAAATAATTTCCAGAAATGAAGTGATATCTAATTATATGCCTTATCACCAAACTCTTTAATTGCTTTTATAAAATTCATCTCCCTTGTCCAGCTATTTCTAAAAGTCACTACAAATTATACTATATCATCTAAGTATAAGAATCTACGCTTGAGACCTAGCTCAAGTGGTAAGAGCCTTTACTGTTGGAAGGGAGAGGGATTGGGTTCACTTCATCTCCCCCACGCTAAACTAACTTCTAACAACTAACTGTTCCCCTCTCCGTCCCTAAAAGTAACTTGATTATATACACCCTTCTCGGGCATAATAGTTATATTATCAAATTGAAGACTCCATATCTGATGTAACCAAATTTTCTTTTCTACTCTTTGTTTTAACCCTCTCTCTAATTAAAGGTTTCACCCTCAAATCCCGTATAGACTATATACCATAATTTATTACCTAAGCCTTGATCTAATGGTCATGTCGCCTCCTTCCTCCTCTTCGCCTTCAAGAATTGCATTTATTTTAAGTCTATTTTTCTACCTTAATTTATTAATTAGAATTCATAAAAAAAAAAAAGAAGAAGAGTTAATTACTATAACATTTCTGAGGTTTGACCTTTTTATTACTAATTTTCTGTAATTTTAAATTTAAACATTTTTAAGATTTTATTCCGTTTGACCAAATTTAAAAATAAAAGTTTTGTTTGGTTCTGAACTTGTAATATAATTTTAAATTCATCTAAGATTTTATTAGATTAAGGTTTTTGACTTATTATATTTTTATTAAAATAATAATTATAATAACTGAATATTTTTATTTTTTGAAATAAAAATAAATTTAAAATATTTTATATAATTTAATGAATACGTAATTTTTCTTAATTTAAAACATATTAACATGAACTAAATTTTTTGATTGGCACTACGCCAAAATGCGACTCACTGCTACATCAATTAGAATTTATTATATTAATATAGATTCAATTTTGGAATTTCCACTGTATCAATGAGACTTATTCATGTAACCAGTATGTCAACTATGGTTTACCATATGTCCATATCCCAACACCAACTAAATTTCATAACTAGTACTATGCTAATATGACTTATTATGTTGTTGATACTGTACCAATTAGAATTTACAATATTGACATTCACTCAATTTCGTGGTCTGCAATGTGATCGTACGATTTATGTAATCGGTATTAGCTTGTCATGTCGAAATGGATTTTATAGTGAGATCTGACAATTGTAATATCCCAAAGACTTGTAAACAATAGATAAATATGTTTCCAAACGTTTAATTTAAAGTGACCAACTGACCATTTATATTTACTGCAATATATATATATATATTAAATATTATTTGTAAATTAATTTATATAAAATATTTTGAACGCATGTTTAGTTATTATTCGAATAAAAATACAATGAACTAAAAAATATAGCTTAATTTAACAAAAAAAAAAAAAAGGATGAAACTAAAATTATATTACAAATTGAGGAATTAAATAAAATTTTTATTTTTGTAACTTGGCTTAAATGGGTAGAGATGTAATAGTTTAATGGGAGTAAAACTTCATATATGTTTAAATTATAATTGAAAATTTAGAAGCATAGCATTGTAATAGGTCAAACCTCAAGGACATCATAATAATTAATGTAATAATTAACCCAAGACAAAAACTATAAACAGACTAGTGTTAGTGTATAAGAGGCTAATTAAATTTCCTTCCTCGCATCATCCATCTTTTCCAAAAGACACCATACTTCTGTTTTCTTTTCCTGTGTCACTCCCTTGTCTTTTTTAAGTTTAACTCTTTCATAGATATGGCACCCTTCAATCTCCATGCGCCAACTCTGCTACAATATGTTTTGGAAAATTCAATGTCACATTTATATTTCAACAGAGCGAACTTGAGTGATCAAATTAAAATAAAAGTAAGGTTTAACGAGAAAATAGTAACAACTTGAACTTTTATGACTTCAATTGATCTAATTTACCCATAAGATATAATATTTTTGAAT
>CATIWO010495234.1:0-26888 GCA_949673435.1 Macaranga tanarius
CGGCTGCTGGGTATCCTCCGTGGAATCCAGTTGCTGTAAAAGTGTTCCTGGATTTCACCTGAGTGGCAACTCTATTCTCCGACCTAAGCCTATCAAGGCCCAAAATTGTATTCCTAGTGGGCCCTGAGCCCACACAGTGCCGTGGTCGCCGAACACTTGGGCGCGCGCTGAACCCCGCCGCCTACCCTTAAAAAAAATTTAAATAAAATAAAAATACTCAACACGACCGCAAACAAACAAAAGAATAGAAAATAATAATGAGGCATTACTGTCGATCTACGAGATGAATACAAACTGCACAAAAGATTACAATCAAAATTCCATAAAGGATTAACTTCAGAAAAAAAAGATTTAAGAATTCAAAAAAAATCAAAGATCTATATTTATTAGATACAAAGTTAAACTCTTCTCTTTTTGAATCGATTCCCAACTTCCTTTCTTAATCGGTTAGACTTGGACCATTCAACACGACTGCAAACAAACAAAAGAATAGAAAATAATAATGAGGCACTACTGTTGATATACGAGATGATCGACTGTGATAAAAAATAAAAATATTTAATAAAAAAACTTCAAACATGATATTTCTTTTGCATATGTATTTAAAATAAAATGATAAATATAATAATGTATTAAGTATTTAATTACTTCATGAACTTCTCGGATTAACATTGTGATATTAAACTTCGCTCGATTTATTATTCAAATTATTTGAATTTTACTCAGGAAAAAAGTTAAACTTTAATAGTTAAACTTTAATTTTTTAGTCATAATTTTAATAATTTTCAAATATTTTGACCCATTTACGAGCAACATCATTGACCTAATGACCATAGAAAGCATCACTAATTGAAGGCCGTCCAAAAAGAAATTAAAAAAAAAAAACAAAAAACAAAAGTGATGTTTATTTATGTACTTTTCCACATCACTTTCTTTGCAATATAATTGATTTGCTATGCTCAGCAAAGGTACAAACCATGATTCGATACAAAGAATTTCTTCAGCCCTACAATGATTTTTTTTAAAAAAAATTAAGGTCATAAACTTATAACATTTACGTTATCGGGGGAGATGAACCTACTTTTTTTTTTTTAATGCCAATAATTTTTTTTCCCTAAAAAGAATCATAACATTGTGGTACTTGAATTGACAGATGGGCTATAATCAACATTTTATATTAACAATGCATTCCAATATCCGTGGTTTACATAAAAAAAATATTTATAATAAATATAAAAATGATTTAGTGGTAATTCTTTTTTAAAAAATATTAAATATAAATTTAATTATGTCATTATTAATTTATAAAAATATTTTTATTTTATTTTAAAAAAATAACTATCTTTATTATATTAGTATTAATATTTAGATCGTCTGTCCTTTTTATCAATAAAAAATATAGTTACATTTCATCAATTATTGGAAATAGACTGATGGAGCTTGGGGAATCTATAACCTACAAAGCATATACACAATCATTTTGGATCGATTTTCTTGTTAGGTGGCTATAAACAAACATATTATTAGATGCTTTACAATTTTTAATTTCTGTAGGGAAATCAAAACAGTAACTAGAAGTGTTCGACCATTGAATTTGAAAGATAATGATAATAAAATTAATTTTGGAGCCTCATTTAATAATTTAAATTTTTAAATTGTGCAATTTTAAACGCAGCAAGGTGGGACTGTATTTGTTCACGTTCTAAGTGCAATGAACATTTCAAAACTGTATACTAGTGCCCTGTTAAAAAAAAAAAAAACCCTGTATATTAGAGACAGTAGAGTCATTCTTATAATTTCATTTGATAACTTAAATTTTTTGAGTTCAATGATTCTCTGATACTATATATATACATGTATATAACTTGCAATAAAATGGTTAAATAAAAAAAATTATAACCAAACTGTTATATTGTGATTTTTTTTGTAACAATAAAATTATTTTGATACTAACAATATAATTATAAAAAATTATTTTTTTAGACCACCAGTATTCAATATTTATTAGACTCTGATTAATACAATTCAATTTAAATAATACCATAAAAATAATTAATTTTTTTTATTAATTAATTTAACACAATTATATATATTACATTTCAAAATAAAAATGTCATAACCTACGAGTTATTTTAAGAAAAACTATTATGGGGTGGTGCATTGTGTGGTGAAGTCAATGGTTGCTTTAGTTGTGATGTAAGGATTAAGAAAATTTGCGAGGTTATAATAATTACTTAATCAAAACAAATTAATAAAATTAGTATGGTTAATTTCATTGTCACTTTCATAACATCTTTAACAAAACAATTTTATCTAAGGGAGAAAATTGGATACCGGCGGCTTTGGTAAGCGGATTTTTTTTTTTTTGCTATATCTATACTTATATATAAAATATATTAATTTTTTTTTCTAAAACTACATATAAATAAAAATTATAATTTTTGTTAATATGTCACTTGAATTTAATTTATGACATCATTATTTTAAGTGTTTAAATATTATTGTGCATTATATATTTATGTTAGAGTCTGATATGGTTTGAGCCATGAGCATATTATAGAGTGCGTTAAAAGCTATCATTTTGTTGAATGGTGAACATGGGCAGCAACACGGACAACAACATGAGTGTGTTACAGAGTATGTTGAAATAGACCATTTAGTCCAAAAGTGAATATGAGTCAAAATATGGCCGTTTTGGACACCGTGTAACATGCAGGAATATATTTTTGACATTTACTTGGTGGCCAAGTCAAAAAAATTCTTCATTAAAAGAATTTGACTCTTATTTAGGAATTAAACTCTTATTTAGAAATTAAATTCTTATCACTTATATTGAAAGGTTTATGTGTTGAAGAAAATTGTTAATTAAGTAGGATATTACATTCCTCTATAAATAAGACGACATGTATATAAGTTGTGTGTGTTATAGAGATACCGTGAATGTCTTATATTCTGCACATGTACCAAGTAGAGAGCTTGAATGGTTGTAATTGGGGTTAAAAGTTGAGTGTTTATCTCCACACTATTTTATTGTATCTTTGGTTGATTAATTAATTTATTCCTTCTTCATCCGTGAACGTAGACTTACTCCGAATTATGTTAATTGTTGTGTGTTTTGTATTTTTTCTATATTTGGTATTGTATTTGTCTACCATCTCAAATAATTTATGATCCTCTCGCACTTTCATAAATCCTAAATTTCCTAAAATTTTTTATGTTTTTTGCATTTTCACAAATCCTAAATTTCCTAAAAGTTTTTATATTTTTTAACTGGTTAGAAAAATACCATATTATATTGAACTTTCAAGAGAGTAGAAAAATATAGTAATCATTACTAAAGAGGTATATTAGTTTAGAATATGTTCAATTTAACTATTTATGATCGTGTTTGGTTTAGATGATGAAGGGAGCTAATAACTGTTTCAAGAGATTTTAAATGTTTGAAGAGATTCAAATATCAACAACAAATAATTGTTTTAACTCATAATAGTTATGAATTCTATTAGCTCTATTTGATTGTTGATTTGAATTTTTTTAATTTGGGTTATATTAAGCTTTATTAAAAATAACTAATAACAAATAACCTTTTTAAGTTAAATTTGTATAGTTAAGTTTTTATAATTCATAACAAAATAAATATTAATATAAAATTACAATTAGTAATTAAATAAATACAATATTAATATTTTTTAAAATATTTTATATAAGTAAAATTTAAATTTAAAAGCTAACTTTTAAATAATTTCTATTAATATTTTTAATAATATAGAAACTAAAGATAATAAAATATTATTTATTACTATATACTATTTTAAAATAATTTATTTAATAAAAAATATATAAAATTATATTTAAAAATAAATTTTATTTTTAATGGTCATTTAATATATTAAGAGCAACCGTTAACAAAATTTTACAAAACAGTTTATATTTATCTGCTATCAGTTACTAGCTATCATCAGTTACTATGAACAGTTAAACTCAACATATCCTATAAATAACAGTTGATAGCTAGTAGTTGCTATTGTTAAAATTTTTTTCTAATTTAGTTACTAGGATTTTTGTCTTAATCATGTAATTTCTTGTTAGAATTATTTTTAATTTTTTGACGTCATTATTAATTGTTTAGTGGCTATTTACAAATTATATTTTGATTATATTATTTTCAAAAATCAACTCTTACTCTTTTTGAATTTTTTTATGGGGAACGGAACGTTAAAGAAAAAAGAAAACATATTTTTAAATATCTTCAAAATATATTTCTAATAAGGTGCAGTAGTTAACATTTGCTTCCTAATGAAATTTTAAAATTAGTATGAAATTACTAGCATATTGATCACTTTTTTCAAAGGCATCAAGGAGTAGAGTGTTGAAATCCTGCTTGATGTTGTTGATTTGATAAATTAATTTTTATTTGATCCAAAAGGAGAAGTCTGTTTATTATTGTGCATTTTCACTGATAATGTTTAAATCATCTGACTTTTCTATTGATAAAAAATATTATAAAATTATCTATATCTACATTAATAACTAATTTTAGCAAAATTATAAGGTAAAAAATATTTCTATGTTTTTTAATTACTAAATAAAGCCAATAAGATATTTAAGAAAATATTATTAACACAAAACAATTATAGAAATTATATTTAAAATTAACAGATGTATTTTTAAATAAAAAATAATTTTTTGGATACATAATACATATGGGTGTCCTAGTTAGAAATGAGTGTTCAAGTTGAAAGTGCAACATCCGTGTCCTTGGAAGATATTTTTATGTAATTAAATGATAATTAAGAATTTAATTTTTTTATATTAAAATGATGTTATTAGGAGTTAATTATTATTATTATTTTTATGAGGAAATAAATAGAGTACAAATAAGAAATGGAATTTTGGATTCAATTAAAAAAGGTGTTTGAAAGAATTAAGAAATGAAGGATGACAAGATAAAGAAATGTAAGATGAGGGACTAAAGTGGAGAGGAGTAAGTGGAGTAGTTGATAGAGGAAGAAGAAAAGAAAAGGAAGAAGAAGAAAAAGAAGAAGGAAGAGAAGAAATGGAAAAGAGAGCACGAAGCACTGTAGTAAGGGTTCTACATACTTCTGAAATCATCAAGTTTGAACATCAATTCATGTAAGTGGCTATAATTTCATAATTTTATTTAAGTTTTTGTTAGAAAATATTGAGTTGATGAATAATATTTTAGGGTTGAATATAGTAGATCTAGGGTTTAAATTTCTTATTATTAGGGAACCTAATAATATGAAATGTTGCTATGATTGTTATATGAGCCAATGATGGTGAATATATGTTGTTTAATTAGTTTTTTGTACAATTTTCTGTAACTGTCGAGTTGCAGAAGGTGAGCAGGTGGCGCCTCAACAAAGAGGCGACGCCTGATCACCAATGAGGTGGCGCCTCATTGAATTAAGGTGACGCCTCATCAGAGGCCCTCACCTATGTAAAGAGGCGATGCTTTTGTACAAAGGCGACACCTCTGTAGAAATGAGGTGGCACCCCTCCTCTATGGTCGGTTCTGCACCTTGTTTTATCAAAATTGAGGAACTTGGAATGTAAACTTAAACCAAATATTAGAATAAAATACATGAGCAATTGTGACATTAGAAAACTACTAAAATTCATGAACTTGATACATCAAAGATTGAATTTGAACTGAAATAAATCTCAAGACATATGAATGATGTATAGTTATGAGTCTTAGATAAAGAGACTAAATTCTTTGGAGCAAACCCAATAAATTTCAGAAAATTTTATGAACAAATGAGAAAAGAATGTTGGAATAACAAAATTATACATGGTGTATTAATGTAAATATTGTACAAACATTATGTTGATCAACACGTGAATAAGTAAAGGGTTATATATATATATGTATATATTTATTTATTTATGAGATGAGTTGGGAAAGATGAGTTGGCCACTCAAATTATAACTGTCTTTGGGACAACGCAGAGATTTAGAGATACCTTTGAGGTGAATCTTTATGGTTATACCGTATGCATATGAGGTTCTTTGATATGAATATATGGAAAGGCCAGTGTGAGCTGTGGAGAGAATGATTTGGGTATTATAATGAGAGATATTTGTTATATATGACTTTATTTTGGAAAGATTGGGAATCCAGTTATATTAATGATAATATATAAGTTAAACATATTGAACTTGGGAACTGAATGGAAATGAGGCTGAAAGCCAAAGAATGTAAATCATTTATAATGAAAGAATTTACTACAATATTTTGATAATTAAATTAGTTACTTTGAAAGGTCCAACAATAGTTTAACCTGATTAACTTGGGAACCTTTAGTGATTGCATTATCCTTTCAATGGATTGATGAATGTTGGAGTAATGGAAAATTTTATTATAAGTGATTATTCATACAATGTGTGAGTAATTATTTATTTATTTATGTATTTATTTGTTTACTTCCTCTCAAGAGGAAATAGTTTTTATTTAAACTTTCAAGAAATTTCCTTATTAATTGAATTATGAGTATTATATATATATACATACATACATATATACATACACACACACATATATATATATATATATATAAGAAATATCATAAGGGAAAAGTTTATACATCGATAGTTATGTATCCACTTATATGATTCTTCATGAATTTATTTAGCTAGTTCTTATGAGATTAGAATTGTTGGTTAAATGTTTTATGATCAATGATATATTTTCAATTTAAATAGTATTTTGGTACTTGTATACAATTGCAAAGTTAATTACTTTTTAATTAAATGTTTGTACTTTAATTAAAGCATATTATGAATAATATTATAACAGTAAGAATTTTATTAGCTGCTCACTGGGTAATTTTCTTGTGAAATTACTCACCACTGTATTTTAAAAATAATTTTTCAGCCTAGGTTAGTTTATTAAGTGTCTGCCATGACATTGATGTGGAGATCATCTTTCGAGTGATGGTGCAGCCTATCGGGGCTGACATTAGCATATCAATTATTCGAGAGGAGCATTTGGATAAGATGTGTACCACCTTTTGAGTTCTTTATGCCACCTCCACCGACATCTAGGTCACCCTCATATGGTGTGATGCAGTGATAGCTACCTGCATCTTTTTAACTTTTGCTAGAGGCCATTATGCACCCTTTATGCTTTCATTGAGAGATACTTTTTGAGCCTAGAGGCTAGTGCGGTTGAGAGGGCATGGCCTAGGGATGGAGCTGTTGTATTTTTACCACCACCATATTGTTAGCTTAGGTTCCAACTTGGAGAGAGAGATGCTTAGAGTATAAATACTTATGTATTAAGTTATTTTTATAAGCATCTAGTACTCTCATATTTGTACATATGTTGTATATATTTTATTTTCATTTGATGGTGATGTAGTACCGATATTCTATATTCATGAGATGTTATTATATTAAGAATATTCATTTCCATATAATATATTAAGGCTATACAATTATAGATAAAACAAGATAGGAATGGTAATGTTGTAATAGCAATTGCTCAGATGCATTTGATGATATTATTTTAAAAGTCCACTATTGGATATTCATATATTTAAACAATTGTTGTGATTAGAAGTTCTTTGAAGTTACCATTTAAACGAGTATTAATATTATCTAACTATTATATTAGTGAAAATTTATGAATTTTGGAATGTTTCATTATCTATTGTGACTATGATAAGTGTGTAAGGATGAAAATGCCTTGATGATATATTATTTATAATTGATGAAGTTAAAATGTTTAGATATATTATAAGTTGAATTGTTAAGAGTTTCTTTTTGGTTTATGAGATAATATCCCTATTACTATTAATTCTTTAGTTAAGTATACTAATGGAATTAGTGGTAGTAGGGGTGTTATATTTAATTGGCATCAGAGCACTAGGTTATTAGATTCTGTATACAATAAGAAATTTTATGTTAGATGTTGAAAGATGTTAAAAAATGTTAAATCGATGGATATTGATTGTGGAATATGTATATATGGTGATAATTAGAATTACAAAAGTCTTGTGATTTTGATTTTCAGAAGATGGCAAGAACTAGAGGTAGATTAATAGGGAGTCAAGGTAGAGGTCATGGATGAGGACGTGGTAGGGGTAGAGGTAGAGGCAGAGGACATAAAGTCTAACCAGATAAAGTCTTGCTAGTTGAGTTAGCCAATATTGCTAGTAAGATTCGAACATTTCAGGGAGAATCATCTCCATCGTCAGCCTTAGTTGGAAACGAGAGAGATGATATACCAGATGTTCGAACAGGTAGTTTGTAAGGTATTTCTATGCTAGCCGCTTTGGCATCAATATTTGAGCACGTACCTAGAAGGGCAAGTAACTTCTATTAAGTACTATCACCGGTGATGCATGTGAATGTGATGAACCAACCAGTAGCCCCGGTAGTATATATAGATGCTACCGATTTGGCACGTATGATGGCAACAGTGATGTTAGAACAAGAGAGATACATGAAGCTTGGGGATATCATTGAGCATACCAAGAAATGTGGAGCCTACAATTTCTACAGTACATTAGACTTAGAACAAGTAGATAAGTGGGTAAAACTGTGGAAAAGGCCTTCAATATATTACAATTTAGTGATGAAGAGAAAGTGAATAACGTGTATAGCCTCATGTTTGAAAATGATGATTGGTTGTCGAGAGTAAGAAATCTTTATGGGGAAGCATTTATATGGCAGATTTTCAAATAAGAGTTTGGTAAGGAGTACTTAACTGAGACTTTTCAGAAGTAGAGGAAAGCTGCTTTCATGAATTTGGTACAAGAATCAATGTCTGTTAGAGAATACACTGACAAGTTTGAAGAATTGTATTAATATGTGAAAGTTACCCTACTGAAGAAGCAAAGAGTGAGAAGTTTCAAGATGGTCTACATATGTCTCTGAGAGGAAAGTTGAATCTTTATACTGGAATGACTTTTTAAGTTTAGGTAGAAAAGGCTATGGAACAGGAAAGAATGGACAAGGAATTAGAAACTACAAATCAGACAAGATCTCAAAATCAGGAGGGATCTTCAAGGCAACCCTGTAAGGGTAATAATAATAATTGAAAGTCAAGATTTAACCCCTATTCAAGGAGTAATTTACGGTCAGGAGGAAATGTTCAATCATAGGGTAGCTAGATATCAGTGAGACAACCCACGCCTTCTTTCAGACCAAATAACTTTGGAAATATTCTGAGAGGGGGAGCAGCAATGCCTTGGTGCAACCTATGTAGGAAGAATCATATGGGCAGTTATGGTCGAAGCAATGTAAAGTGTTTTAAGTGCAATGAAATAGGATACTGTATCCGGGAGTGTACCAAGAGTATGATAAGGGAACCCTCCATATAAGGATTGATGTAACATCCATATCTCTATTATTTTAATCATGCACAATGTATTACATTTTGCATAATATAAATGGGTGAAGCTAAATTAAGATTGGGTGTGTTTATATAATATGCATAGGGACTTAATTGAAAAGGAAGTTATGCCTGATTGATACAATTAAAAGCATAGAGATTTTTATGCAATATTTATACTCTATCAAGGAGTAAATAAGATATTTTGGTGTTAGACATCCATAATTATCTATAATTGTCTACAATTATCTTTGACTAATTTATGTCTTATACAAGGCTAATAGTAAGTGTACAATTATATGTATAGGTGTCTGGTGAAAATCAAATACATATGTGTGTATGTGATTGGTTAAAGTGGTGTAGAGAATTCTATAAGGAAGGGCATAGATTCTTGAGAAGGTTTAGATAATTTGATCAAAATCTTATTATTTAGCAAGTTATCTAGGAATTCTTAGAACACTAGAGGCCTTGGATGATCTATTTGGTAAGTCTATACATATGTTTTTATTTATTGAAGCTAGGTTCTATAAAAAGTAAAATTCGTGCTTTGTCCCTATGTTTTTTAGCCTTAGAATTTTAATCATAACTTGAGTTGTAAAACTCTAAATTGAACAAGGTTTAGTACTCTAGAGACTTTGAGGAGTCCTGTACAACCCTTATGCTTTAAGATTGAGTGAATTCTGCATTTAAATGGGTATAAAGGAGCTGGACATTTTGGTGCTCATACAGAGTGCCTTGAGTGACCCAAATCCAATCAAAAATTCATAATTAATTCTATACACATCCAAATTGAGTAATTCTAATTCAGAATTAAAATAGACTCATAGTACCAGTTTCTGTAGAAAAATCAAAGTTATGAGATTTGTATACATAATTTTATAATAAATTAAATTATAGATAATGGATTGAATTAGAGTGCGAGTGTAACATCCGTGTCCTAGAACCGGATTACTGTTCATTAATATCAATTAAGAATGTTATTACTGCAGTTAATTTAAGTTGATAATTGGAGTTTAGTATTTTGTACATAGTAAGAAGGATGAAATTGTAAAGAAAAGAAGGATTAAAGTGAAATAAATGGGAAGTGAGTGAATTAAAAAAAGAAGAAAGAAAAGAAGAAGGGTTAAAGAAGTGAAAGAGGAAGTTGTTAGAATTGTACAGGAGAAGATATGGTGAAGGAAGAAAAAAAAGAGGAGGAAGAGGAGGTGACCGACAGAAGCAAAAAGAGAAAAGAAAGAAGAGAAGAAAAAGAAAGAAAGAGGGGGAAATTGTGCTCTGGAAACCCTAAGGAAAATTCAGCAAGAAGTTGACGAATCGGCAGGAGAAATACGTGAGTGGTTTTGTATTCTTAATGATTTTGGTTTAACTTGATTTTTGAGTTCGATTTTGCATAAAATGCTATGGTTTTGGATGTGTTGTAAGATCTACAGTGATCTAAGTTGCTTAAGGCATGATTTGAGAGTGTTATGGGGTTACAAGCCGTTATTTAAATGATCTATGACAAAATTTTAAAATTATAGCCATTTTCTGCAAATATTCAGTCTATTTTTGCATTTTTGGGTTACAGAGGTGTGTGTCTGTACGTACAGGCATGCGTCTGATCTCCCCTGAGGCGTGCGCCTCTGGGCACCTCTCCCACATATGTGCACCCCTTTTCTATTGAGCGGCGCCTCTTCCTTTGCTTGTATAGAGGTGTGCACCTCTGTACAAGGGCGTGCGCCTCTACAGAAGAGACGTGCACCTCTGCAGCTGTGACGTACGCCCCTGCAGCTGAAACGTGCGCCCCAGCACCCTGATATGTGCCTCTGTGGCTCAGATAGGTCCCCCGGAGACCCGTTTCGTGACCTGTTTGACTGGAACCTTCAAACTTTCGATCGGGAACTCGCTTTTAACATTTAATAATGTACCAGAATACAATAATGGTCGGAAATGTTATTTATTATTGAAATGACCTGAAATTCTTAAGTCTCAGACAAAGAGACTAAATCTCTGTGGTTAATAAATAAGAATAATGCCCAATGATTCATAATGTGAATAAATATATATATAGGAGAGTATACATGTATATGTATATGGGATGAGTTGGGATGTTGAGCTGGCCACTCGTTGATAACTGTCTTTGGGACAGCGCAGGGATCCAGAGGTGCCTTTGGGGTGGATCCTTATGGTTTATATGTATGCATACGATGGTATTGAAATGAAAATATGTTTGGCTAGTGTGAGCCATGAAAAGAAAGATGAATGTTATGTGAGGATGAGAGATATTGTATATTGATATTTTCCTTCGGGGGAAAAAGGTTGAGAATGACCTATGGTAAGGTAATGATGCAAATTATCAATTGAGGTAATGTAACCAATAACAATGCAATTTGAATAATCAAACTCTCAACGTTAATATCAATGATGTGAAACCTTCTAAAAATATCAAAGGATGGAAATAGTTGTGATAACAATGATTTACGCTCAAAAAGGAAATGGAATCCTTCTTACCAAACGATTGAACGGAGTATCCATTGAAAGAATCAAATTATGAGTTTAATGTTTTCACTATTCTTTTATAAGAATCTTGTATTATTTTTAAATGGGGAAGGTAGACCCCGAGGTATTAAATTTGGTTTTGAAATATTATTTATGTGGATGTTATTTGCATTTATTTTTCAGAAAACTTTTATTTAAAGTTTATTGAAATAAATGTCACATTTCTAAAAAGGTTATTTGGTAAATCCTGTTCATTTATGAAATTTAAACAGCATTAAATTTTATCGCTGGGAAAATGGTCAAAAATGGTTTCGATTTAATGTTATGTCATAAAATAAAAATAGAGAGGTGCAATAGAATAATTGAATAAAGTTTGGGGGCGAAATAATGCATTTGGCAAAAAAAAAAAAAAAAAAAAAAAAGATGAATACGTGGATTGATTAATAATTACTAAATTTATGTTCTATATTTAATTTGATTCGAATAAAAATTAATAATAAATAAATTTTATTAAATTTATTAAGACTTCCATCTAACAAGAATTTATTATTTTCTGATGATGGATTAGTTCATGTTTATGGTGAAAAGAAAAAAATAATAATAATAGTATTGCCAGTAATGGAATATATATTGAATGGTTAGTGTCCCGTTTTGGTAGCCTAGATGGCTACGGCAGTGGACATCCAAAGTTGAGGGTGGAATTTCAAACCCCCACTCGCCATTAGAAATTAGACCGTGGTCAATGCTCAAAAAAATATATATATAGTGAATGGTTAATTGGTTTAACATTGTTTCTTTACGAGTTTAAAGGGGAAAAAAAAGTACAAATATAAAGTAAAAGAGCATAATAGACCCAAATATGGAGCAGCCAAAGGAAACAAGGAGACAGAAAGCCAACCGCTCCCTATTGCTTGGGGAAGTTCGTCCCCTGTTGCTCTGGGGAGCACTTGACCTGACGATGGATCGTAGTTGAAGCAGGCCATAAAATTTTTCATTAATTTCCATGCAAATCTCAAAAATTCACATATTCATTATTTTTTGACAATTTACAAGAGTCCAAACTCAGAACGTTGATTCAGGTTCTGACTAAAAGACTATATATATATATATATTACATTATACTTAATTCAATCTTAATTAAAAATGCAAATTAATAATGCCGTTATGAAAACTATATATATCTATCTATCTACTGAAGCAAGCAATCCATTAATGTTACTAATTTCCCTATACAAAATTGCAACCAGGCCAAGCACTGCTATAGCTACAGTAGATATCATATGAATGAACCAATTGTTCTAAATATCGCCGTTGAGTGCATGAGTCAGATAGCCAGGTTTGAACCCAAGCTTAGCAGCTGCAAAATTATCTCTGCAGCCGTAAGTCTTTAATGGGAAGGGCTGAAAGCCAATAGAGCGTTTTGTACCGAAAGATTGGTGATCCGATTCTGATCTCTTTCTAGTTGGAATTCCGTTGGTTGTCCGCTTGTAGGGACCCAACCACTTAGCCTGCATGTAGCCATTTTTCCTCCATGGTGGGACATGCAAGCTCATTTCTTTCATCGATCGTCTTATTGCACTGCACATTAATCTCACAATCTGCTTCATCTCTTCTGCCTTGCCAACGAATACTTGTGGGAAAACATCGAGCAGTGCAGTGTAATTAGAGATGGGACGGGCAATTTCGAATTCTGCTGCCAGATACACTTCAATAATCAACCGATGCTCACCAACATTCACATCTACGTACTCATATTCCCCGGCCGGATGCCTCCCAAGTTTTTCCCACCGCGATTTGCAAAGACCTATATTAATATATATATTCAACCGCACATACACTACACAGTATTAGAATACGCAGCAATGTGAATTCATATAGATATATATGAAATGCTAGTAACAACAGCCAACTAATGCCTATATATATGGCTAATGGGAAACTGGGAAAACAATGCATTTCAGAGACTTTGACGGCTTTGCTCATTATATATATACACACAAATATATGTGATTCAATCAACTGCTAGAGGAGAAGAAAATGTCATCTTAATTAATTTATTGTAAAAATAATTAAATAAAATTACCCGCATCGTAGCCGAGGTCGCGCAGATGGCACATCAATCTGCGCTTAAAAGCACGCGACGACGTTTCCGCTATGATCCCGCATGCAATTTCTGTGTCTGCGCGAATCTTTTTGGCAACATCATGGTGGTGGCCATCTAATTTATTAAGCAGATTCAGAAGCAGCTGGTTCTTGGTCTCAGAATGGGAGCAGCATCTTTCCAAGTGTTGTAGTTCAGAATCATCTTCTTCTTGATCAGGATGATTGTTTGGGTTGTCGTCGTCGTCTCTTTCAATAAAGGAATTGACAAGGTCAGAGAGATCATCAGGAGAGTAGTGTTCGCTGCCACTGCTCTCGCAAAGCCTCATCCGGGCGGCCTCACTGAACACAGCAGCCATTTTCTTGAACTTGGTAGAGGCAGGAACGTTTGCCATCAGATATAATATATATGTATATATCACGCCCTGCCCTTTAATTAATTTGTTTCTTCTATAGAAAAAATTTTGAATTAAGAGTATGAGTGTGAGAATATACATTCATGTGAGGATAATATATATATAAAGAGAGATTAAGAAGATGATGATGGCTTAGCCTGGGCTGGGCTGGGCTGGGTGTGATGTCGATATAATGTTGATATGGTGTGGCGTTGAAACGAAAGGAGGAGGAAGATGGCAAAATTATGTCGAAATTATGAGTAAACCGCCGCGCGTCAACAATATTTTTCCTATAAATTAAATAGGAGAGAGAGGAAAGGGCGATCAAGTTCATTATGCAAGCGAGTGTGATGTATATTTATATATATATATGTGGACACATACACATGCATATGTAGGGTTGGGTTTGGTTAATTAAAGTGAATTTGGCAGTGATGATGTCCAGATTCACTTTTGCAGAATACTGATTACTATCATCTGATACATAAAGCTTTCAAATTTAGAGACTTATCACAAATATTATTTGTGGACTTTGAATGAATTCATCTGCCAACATGGCATTCCTATTTGTTTGCTAATATTTTCCTTTCTAATATTCATGTTTATATATTTAATATATCTTGGTTAATAGAATGCGTGTGTACACTGGTAATAACACATATATATAGCAAATATGAAAGACTTCCATTTTGAAACTTATTTATTGTAGAGTGGCATCATCAGTCAATATCAACAAGTAATGCTAAATGGCACAAATTGTGCCAGTAAAAAAGGTATATGAGAGATTTTATTTTTATTTTTGAGGATAATATAAGCCACAATTATACCTTTATTTATATGTATAATTTTTAGAATATCATTCTCAAATTTATTATTTAAATATGAAAAATAAATCTTGAAATGTAATAATTTAGATAGAGTTGACTTATAGATTTTGTTTAATGTTAAAAAAAAATATTCATATCAAAATTTTCATTTATTTAATTATTAGACAAAAATCTTTATATAATTTATTGTATCATCTTTATGTATGGTCATTGGTCAATGCTCTAAATTAGTTACCTCTAGCCTTCTATCTATCTATCTATCTATCTATCTATCTATCTATCTATATATATATATATTGTAAAAAACATTCATATAAACTAAATAAAATCATTGCATATATATCAGCTTCCTTAATAAATTTCTCTTTTAATAAGTTAATTATTATATACAATTATTTTTTTTTTAGAATGAGAATGAGAATGAGAATGAGAGAATCAATCACAAATCTACTTAAAAATGGAAACTACAATTGAATTTAAAGCTGGAAACAATAATGTATATATGGGATTTCTATGGTACCCTGAGGATGTAGATACCATACCCCTCACATAGTAGTTATCTTTTAAATGCAAGTAGTTACCTATTATATTAAAAGCGTATACATATCCTCAAGGAATTTTAGAAATCTTATTATAATATTTTTATCCAATTTCATGAGACTGGCGTTTTCATATGTACTTGTAAAGATATATAGGAGTGGTTAATTAATGAGCAAAATTCACTTAGGAATAATTAGATGCGAATAACTTATTAATTAGTTAATAAGGGATTGGTGGGACGAGTATTGGAAAAATAAGATTGAAATAATCACATAAAATACATAATGAGCAAAGGCCCCGCACCAAAAAAACTACATATTTGAGTTTAATTGCACGTGATATATATATATATTTGGACGTGGAAATTAGACAGTGCAAGATATTTCAGAGGATGGGCAGGTTCAATGAATCTTTGGTATGGTCTACATTCATTGAATATATCCATCCAATCCATGTCTTTCTTCAATTGCCAGTTAAGTAGGAGTGAGGATTTAGGTGTTTTCTTTTTTTAGAAAGAGGATTAAGGGTTATGCTGATAGTTTGATGAAAGTGAATTATTATTATTATTTTTATGAAGATAAAGATTGTGGTGGCTATTGACTGAGTGAGTGAGCGGGTGGGAGAATATATTAGAGAGAGTATGAGATTTGACATTTCTTTGATCATTAAGGAGTGTAATATAATAAAATTAAAATAAAAATGAAGTGAAGAAAATAAAATAAAATCCTAAGAATTGGAACAGAATGGTGAAGAAGACTAAGCTCAGCCCAATCGTGTAGGAATGAAAAGGAAGTGAAGGCTGAGGGAAGCCCATTGATGTTATTGGTTTAATTAAAAATAAAAAATAAAAAATAAAAAAGGAAGGAAATAATTAAAATGTTATGCTATTCTTACCAGGTTTATTTGTGAAATAATTTTTAAATTTTTTTACAATGTGCATCTGCATGTCTGTATTTTCTCTGTCAATACTAACTGCTTCTTCACATGTGTGCATGTGCCTGCCTTTGTCTTCATCACATTTTCCTTCTCAACTTTCCTTTCTCTGATACCTTTCTGTGTACGCTCATGTTTTTACTACTTCACCAACCTTCGCTTTATATATTTCAAGTTTTGGCATACATAGAGGACAATGGCCTATGAAATATCAAGCTTCTGGGGTCCTGTTCCATCTACTACTGAGTGTTGCGACAAGAATTATGCCCATTCCTCTTATATTGCAGAATTTTACAACACCATCTCCAATATACCATGCATTCTTTTGGCGCTCGCTGGCCTTATAAATGCTCTAAGGCAACGCTTTGAGAAGAGATTTACTGTTCTTCACATATCCAATATCATACTTGCTGTTGGAAGCATGTTTTTTCATGCCACATTGCAACGTGTGTAAGTGACACTCTCTCGCTGGATTCATTTTGAACGCTTCTTGGCTAGTATGTATTCTTTGTTCTTGTTTTTCTTCCGCAACAATTATAAGTGTGAACATAACTCATCCATAAAATTTCGAAATACTTAATTTTCATCATAGTTTTTGTTTCTTGCTCTCTATATGCCCTGGAAAAAGGCTGGTTGCTCGATTGTCTTTTCAAGATATCCATAGACCAACTCTTAAAATATCAGCAGAAAATGCTCAATTTGAGAAAAAGACTACAATTCTATTGTCAAGTGTATAATTTTCTGCATCCACCTTAATATCAAAACTCAGCACACAACTAAAGTGTTCATATGCATCTTACGTTTTCATATGTTCGTAATTTACACCACTTTAAAGAAAATTAGAAAAAAAGAAAACAGAAATCTAGTGTGTTTTCTATTTTTATACTGAAAAATAGTTAGGAGTATAGAGCTTCAACTGAAAAAGAAGTGGCAGTCCCACAGATACGGATCTTCTATGAATTATCTTATTGCTGTTGGTATTTATTCATAATGATGACGGCGACGGTGATAATGAGAACTTATCTCCAGGCAACAGCAGAGTGATGAGACCCCAATGGTATGAGAGATGCTTCTGTATATGTACATCCTCTATTCACCAGACTGGCACTATCGCAGCACAATGCCCACATTCCTCTTCCTATATGGTGCTGTTTTCGCTTTTGTTCACCCTATGGTACATTTTGGAATTGGCTTCAAGGTGCATTATGCGATTCTTTGCCTCCTCTGCATCCCTCGAATGTACAAGTACTATATTCATGCGCAAGATGCTGCTGCCAAGCGGCTTGCAAAACTGTATGTGGCTAGTCTTTTCATTGCTAGTTTGTGCTGGCTTTGTGATCGTATTTTCTGCAAGAAAATATCAAACTGGCCCGTCAACCCACAGGGACATGCTTCGTGGCATGCCTTTATGGGTTTTAACTCCTACTATGCAAACACATTCTTGATGTTTTGCCGAGCACAGCAACGAGGATGGGCGCCAAAGGATGTCCATTTTGCTCGTATTCTTCCATTTGTGAAGATTGAGAAACCAAAAGCTCAATGAAAGAAAATTAACTGCAGGTATAGTCTTTGCTTTTTATTGGAGGCGTATGAGAAGTGCCAGCAGAGAATTGATTAGGATGGATCTTGAGGATGGAAATCCAACATAAGAGTTTTCTTTCTAAAAGTAGAATATGTAATATATTTTATATGATTCGCTGGAACAGTTAGATTAGATGGGTTGTTTTTGAATAGTTTTGTTTTTCCATGGTAGAAATCTACAATACTGTGATGATTGATGAATATGTCAAGTTGAATTCATGACAAAATCATGAAATTTTCTTCTATGAGGTCTGATGTCATTTTTTTTGAACAAAGAGGTCTAATGTCATTGATTGAACAACTACAAAGCAAAATTACTCCTTTAGAATGCACGATCGTCCCATAATTCATTACCGTGCTTCTTACACCGTTTGTTGGCTACTTGTGGCTTTTGCAATAAAGCAATTTAAGCTTGGTTCTTGGAACAGTTAATGTAAAATATGCTGATTCTAGTAACTACTCTTAATTTATATATATATTCATGCTGTACTTTTTTCATGATGGTGGACAGGCTGCGAGGTCTGTCATGCATGAATCATCTCCAGCAAAGATTTTGACACACCGGATGACATTTTCAGCCGGCATCTGGACAGGCCTCCTCAGCAATAACCTCAACACTAACAATGGAGCAATACAAAAAGTTCATTTTACTTGACCTGAGAAACTTGAGGCTTATTCTAACACTAAGATGTAAAGTTTTTTTTAACTGCACTTGCGTTGTGGTTGAAATTTTAATGTAAAACTAGTTAAAGCAAATTGAACTAGCAAGTCAAGGAACTTTTACAATTTTAACAATAGACTAAAAGTAATATCACAGCAACAGATGGCTGTAAACCAGCTTCAACCAACTCACTTCGCTATGTTTCTCAATAGGCTTGCCCTGACATTTGACAATGGTAGCAGCTTCTCATCTTGCCATGGAGTTGCATAAGCGTCTTCTGAATTCTTGCATTTTCTTAAACTGGGAACATTGGATCACAAATCTGAAAAGACAATTTGCAATACACGCCATTGACAGCTTTTGTACAGTAATCTGCTAATGCTGTACAGAGTGCGCTCACTAAAGAATGCCTGCTCCTAGAGACATTTGAATCTGAAACAGAAATGAGAACATATACAAACATTTTTCTTCTCTCTTTAATTTGTTGGCCACATGCTGGGCGGCTTAAAAGTTAAAAACATTATAAATATGGGCTATCCAAATCTAAGAACGTCCAACCAGCCTTTCCTGAACAATTTCCCCAAGCTTCATGTACAAGGCATACTGCTCCTCAAAGGTGAGATTTGTCAATATCTATAAAACAGTAACACAGTCAACGCATCCTCATTCACTACGAAATAGGAGAATATGTAACAACATACACAACTTTATGAGTTTACCTGATCTAAGATCATTTCAACTGATATACTTTGAGGCACAACAAATGATTGATGATAGATGTATGCAAACACGGCCATTACCATCTACAGTAAATGCACAAATCCATCAGAGCAGAAAACATGTAAGATTGCAACGTTAATTAGAGCAACACCATGCTTAGAGATTTATCTGCTACTTCAAATGTTCTAAGCGATGAATGAAATGCCTTGAAATCAAGTGCATTCCATTCAAGCTGGAAGCATGAGGGAGGAGATTTCTCACAATCCCCACAGGCCCCGAGGGAAAGAGTGAGAGAGAGAGAAGAATGTAATATTATGAATCCATAACAGCAAAAATGTAGAGAGCAGGCATCTATAATGGCAGAGGGCAACCCTTTGTAGAGATAAATGAACAATTAAGCAGCAGACCCGCTAAAAGATCACACGCTGTAACTAACACTACTTCACAAGCATACCTTTTTAGAATATAATGAACGATTAAGTGCGGATATTTTGGATGCATTTTAAGGCTTAATTTTCAGCTTTCGTGTAGTGGAAAGAAGGATTTGGTTTAGTTAGTTTCTTTGATTTTGGTCAAAGAATTTATTTAGAATCTGAATTACAAACTTTGTTGTCTTTGTTTGGGTACTGGGAAATGGAGAAAACTTATGGACTTAAACTGACATATGCTGACAAACTTGAGAGAGAGCAGTTGTGTGTCTTGGCTCATCAGCCTCAGTTTTGGCAAATAAGGATCCAATCATGTTGAGTGGGTAAATCCCCCTGAACATGACAAACCAATCCAAGTGTTTCCCTAACAAGAGTTAGGTGGTGACTTACAAACATGCCTACTTGGTTGCACAAAGCCATGCCCTTTTTGATGCAATCCTCTTGTTTAGAAAAAGATTTCAGATCTAATAATACATGGATGTAATCCCAGAATTCATTCTTGTGGACCATGGATCAAAACAAAAGCAGACACCTAGATCAACAACATTAAGACCATATAGGCAAACATCAGTGTGAACATCCTAAACCAAAAAAACACATTCTCAATTTGATTTAGCTCAAAATTGATGTAAAATCATTCTGATAAACAAGCTTAATTTCTCAACACTTCAAACTTTGTTAAAGCTTACCTGGCAATCCATTCTATCTGTAATTCCTCCATGTCCAGGGATACTGTCACCAAAATCCTGTTGCAAATGGAAAAGAAAACGCTCAAAATATTAGAAGATAATGTCATTAAAACACTCAGCCCACAATGCTATAGAGAGCAACATCATGTTCCCATTCTCTTTCGGGATGCTAAAAGTACTAAGAGTGCACCTTGATCTTAAAAGCTCTTTTGAAACCACTTGCAAAAAAACCTCCAAAAGGTGCTATTATTGATGCAAACAAACCAAGCAATAAAGCATGCCACTGAACAGGTAGAATGGAGATCTCTTTCCAAGGAAACTGCACAAAAGCATTAATGAAGCATAATAATCTCGAATATGCTGTTAACTACAATACACGAAGACTCACATTCTAAAACTTGTAAATAATTTACAAGCAATACTCTTAATCTGATGAATAGCCGATCTAAAAGCTGTATCAAATTATCAAATATCACATAAGAAATGGTGATTGTACATGGAGGATTTGCCACCAATATTTTAGAATAAGTAGTTACATCAACTTTATTCTTAAAGTAAACACACTAATAAGGCATACAAAATGTTTCTCACAATAAAATTACATATTCATGCAATCCTATTTTCAGTCTCCAGTTCAATAAAACGACCCTACAAAATCTATCACTGCATGTACACAATTAGGAGTGTCTTGTTTCAAATAAGAAATGCATGACAAAGAATGAGTAGATTGAATTACATTATTACAACTTGTATAGAAAATAAGTAGATGCTAGATAGGGTAAAATTATGTAACATCAGAATCAGTGACGTGCAAAATGACCACCAAAGGCTAACAGCTATCAAATCCTAGCAAATATTAACGCATCAAGCATAATTATTGCGGCATTTTTTATAAGGAAATACCAAAGTGCAATCAAAATATGGCATCAACAATGACAAAAGGGAAATGTTCAGGACGACCATATATACAGTGCAACCACGCGTTACGGACCCCACATAAAATTTATTAAAAATAACAAACACCATAAAACAAAGACTTAGAATAATGGCGAAGCAAACAATTTTCAAATTTTTTCCTGATGGACAGAAGCATAAGGTGTGGATATTCAGATGCAATTATATCAGACTACTCACCCATTGAGGAAGCCATCCTGGCAAGGTGAAATACTCTGGCTTAAATAAAGGCCCAGGATCACATTGAAGCCAACCACTTGATAAATCCTGTATGGTCATAGTGATTGGTATTTAACTAGATCACCTTATCATGTATATCAATAATATAATTTGGTAGAGTATTTACCTTTCTTGGACATGTTAGCCACAGAAAACGCCCCATGATATTTGCAAGCTGCACAAACAAGCACAAATTTGGTTAATACTAGAAGAATCCTTGTGTGCAAGCAAAAGACTTTTAACAGGATTAAGATGAATTATGCACAGAGCAATAAATTTCCTAGAGAGGACATGAAATAAGTAGATCATGAGTTTGAAATTCTCCACATAAAAAAGAAATATAATGTAATGCACCATTCATGATAACACTAAAGTTCTGCATCCATGATAGTTAAAAAACACTGCTCATGTTTCAAAATTTAGAAACATATAAACTGAAACTAATTCTGCAAAAAAAAATACACAGCAGGAAACTTAGATTTATTACAATTGACCAAAAAAAAAAAGCCGTCCTCACCACAAATGCAGAGATCATAGTCGTAACAGAGGCTCCAATAAATCCCTCCCAAGTTTTCTTTGGTGATAACTTGATCAAAGGGGTTCTTCCAAAGAAGAAACCAAATATATAAGCAAATATGTCATTAATGACAATTAGTGAGGCTGGAAGAAGAAACCTACATTGCAGAGAAAAGAAAAACGCATGAGCACCAAAGCTGATTACCAATTCATGTGAAGAATTTGGTTGAAATGCAAAAGTAATCATAATGAAAAAACTATCCATTTCCTAGAAAGAAAAAGGGGCAACTTGAAATGCATAGCTAAGAATGCAGCACATGACTTCAAACTAGGGCACCATATCCATCGAAGGCATTAAAGAATGACAAATCCATTTGTTTCAGTTTTCAGCTTTGTTTATGAAACAAACATTTGAATAAATAGGTTTTGAGTTAATTCAAAAAACCTCCTAGCCTATTGCATTCAGTAAGAAAAACTTCTTACTTAATGAAATAGCCTATTGCACTCGCAATCACAATCATAATAATCACAATGTAGAAAGCTAGAAGTTGTAGTTCCTAAGTGGTAGCGCTTTCACCTGATAATTGGAGGCTATGAAATGGTAAAAACTACATCCAAAGATGGCATAATAGATACACCAGCATAGCCATTTCTTCAAGCTTACTTCCATATTGAGTAGACAAAAGCATTTAATTATGCTAGAGATGGGTCATAATAACAAAAATGAATAGAATTGTAGGTCTGAGGAACACATCATATAAGAGATGAAAATTAATATAAAAAAGATGATGACCCACCCGCCTAAGGAAATAGTCATAACAACAAAACTAAGAAGAGATCTTACACATAATCCAAAACCAAAGAACTGATATTATAAAATCAGAAGCCTGTCAACAAACAACTGCCAATAAGATTTTCAAGTTACCAGAAAATTCCTTCAAAAATATTGGCCACAGTGAAAGAAGACTGTGTGAACACCACAATTAAAATCATATGTGTCCATGCATACTGGCCAAATTGATACTTATACATCTTCTTCTTTAGTGTAAGAATGAACCACATGAAACCTGAGAAATTTAAATGCAAGGCATTAATAAAGAACAAACACTGTAAGAAGCATGAAATCCAAAATAGCACATTACATAAAAATAAAAGGCAGAGACAATGCATGTAACCAACCTGCAATATACAAGAAATAACAAATAGCCATATGATACTTGATGAGACTGTTCACAAGCTGGTACAAGAATTTGTCTGGAGTTACAGTATTGAATAGCCGCTGACTGAGAATTCGGCCATAAACAAAGAGCATTGCAGTGAAAAAGAAGTGCCTAACAAGAAAATGGAGAAATCGATAAACCCAGATGTTTATGATAATAATATATTAAGCGCCTAAACTTATTGAATTTCCATTTGAGTTTCTATATTAATGACATAATGATATCTTAATCCGTGTAAGAGATGCATGATATATTTAAATAAAATAATCCATGCACCTTTACTTTGTGAGCATGGCAAGTAACGCCAGCTTTTATATTATTGAATTTATGGCACTTTGCAGACTACTCAACAGGAAAAAAAAAATGCAAAGGAACTAGATTGCAAGTAATTTTTGTTTTTAAAGCTCAGACACTCAATTACACCACAGTTAAAAATAATAATAATAATCAAAAAGAGCTTAGGAATTCCAAATGCTGCTATCAATCCAATGGCGACTATCAGAATCAAAATAAGATTCAGTTCTGAGTAATTAGAAGTATAGAAGACAATGGAAAGGGAAAAGATGATAAACTATCCTTACCAATTCAAAAGTCTAAATCCAGGGAGGTGACTATCTTCGTGCGCTTTCCTTAATAGATTGAATAGCTCTTTAGCCATAAAAATTTGGATGACAACCACCATTGCTGTGATATACAGATGACCCATGTAGACAATCAAAGCAAAGCCACCAATCATCCAAACAGTAGAGTATGCACGGATCCACATGGACTTGTATTTGTTTCTATCATCAACCAACAAATGGCCTCCATTTTCTTTACCAGCCTCTGGAACAACCTGAGGAGGGAACAAAAGACAGAACACCATCATAAAACCAAGCAAGAACAGATAGCAAGGGAAGTATTGTAAGAAGAGGGTGATAGATAGCAAGCAACCTCAGTGGAGCGCTTTCGGTGACGAAGGCGAGAAGATGCGATGGGGGCAGTGGTGCTCATGGTATTATTCACTTGATTAGAAAAACTAGATGCATATGAATTGCAATTGCAATAGCGATAGCGATAGATAGCTAAGCTGACACATAAAATAAAAACAAAATGGGTAATGATTAGCGAGTGAGTTAATTAATAGGGAAAGAATTGGGAAATTGAAGAGTAGAGTTCCAGAAAGAGAAAAGATGTAAAACCTCAGAGAAAAGAAACTCAATCAAATTCCCAATTAATGACAACCAAACCAGAAGATGGATTCAATAACATTCAAAAAAAATGAAGGTAAGGAGTGAAGTGTGAGCATGTCAGTGGAGAAATTAAAAGAAAGAAATAACAGAAACCCCATCACCTGCTTTGCTTTACTTTGCTTGTTTAGAAGATTCGATTAGCAGAAGAAATCTCAACTCGAATAATGATAATAACTATAATTTCAGGCTCTCCCTTTTTCTTATTCTTATTCTTATTCTTATTCTTGTTCTTGTTCCTCCCTTCCTTCCTTCCTTACTTCAAACCGATGCCCACGCAATCCCAAAACCATGAAACAAACAAACAAACAAACAAACAAACAAATAGAATCACCAATTCACCCTACCATTCCCAATTATTTATCACAACCAAAACCTATAATAATAATATAAATAAAGTTTTTCTTTTTTTCTTTTCAATTTTCAAAGCAATGCAACCACATATTTTTAATTATAAATATTATAATTAAAAATATTTTAAATATAATTATTAAACACTATATTTTTACCGTAATTAAAATATTTATGAACTAAACATAATGCAATTTAAGTTTTTTTTTTTTTTTAAAAAAAAAAAAACCTCAACAAAAATATTAATGATAAAATAAAATACAATATTAACGCACCCTTTGTTTTTCTAATAATATCAGAGAACCCAAGGAGCGTGCGTTAGATTCACGCTTCTAATCCTCCAATTTATTTACAGGTGGCTTATGCTTAAAGCCTGCACCAATGCTTTTATGGAAAATTCTTTCTCAATGACCCATACTACAGTTTCATTAGTTAAACATACTACACACTACACTGCCCAAATAGTAAGAAATTAATCACCATCTTTAACCTCCTTCCTTCTTATTTAATTAACACATATTATCTTTAATTAAATACACTCACATATATTTATCATATCATATAAAAAAATCAAAATAAAACAGTTTTATATATGACAAGTGAAGCTGCTGCTGCTGCTGCTGCTAAATATCAATTCACCCAGTAATCGAATTCACTCCGCTAGCCATCTTTGCTAGGACAAGACAAGAGTAAAGCACTTAATTTGTAGACCTTCCTAGTTCCTCCTACTCCAAAGCACTTCCATCTATCGGAATCCTCTGCATCCTTTTTCTGTCATTGCACCACCCCCACCCTTAACTAATAACACCTTCTGATGTGCCTCCATCAGCACTGTCATGTCATCCAACTGCACACCAACACCTCCAATTCTTTCTTATGTCAGTTTTATTTCATCTTAATTCAACATTGGCTTCTATATGAATAATTATATATTGTGTATTGTCATATAAAGCTAAGTCTATTTAAAAGTGATCAATTGAGTTTGGATAATTTTAAACTTTGATATATCTAACGGGTGTGAGATTTTACTGTATAGAGATTAATGTGTAATTTTATTTTAATAATGGGCTAAAATAGAAATACCAAAATATAACAAGATTGTTATGTTTATATAAGTAATCATGGTCTATAGATCATACGTATGATAATTTTATTTCTTCTTTCTATATCTCATCAGTAGAGAAAACCTAAAGGCTTTTTTTGAGAAAACGTACTAACCTAAAAGGTCAGTTGCACGTCTGTAAATATTGCAATATGGATTCAGGTTCGCTTCCGCTATTATATCATGTATTAATTTCTTAATTAATTTAACATGAGATTGAATTCTATGATTTTAATTAATTTGGAAATTTTTCCCAATAAGTTTTCCCATACATCAAAAGCATAATGCATTGTCCCTCTAGCCTTAGCACCAAGCTTACTAATGGTTTGGTACCATAAATTGCATCAAACTATATCTCCACCTCTCCTCAAATTTCTTGTTAATTAATAAAAACTAATATTCTTGAATAATATGATGGAAAAATGATTCAATCTTCTTTAGCTCTTTTTACAACTGAATATATAGAGAGTTACATGGAAATAATCCTAGATTAAAGCTATAATCTCTCAATTACAGCCCTCTGATTTATACATAACAAATCCCTCAATTATAGCCTCACAATCTCCTATGATATTCTAATATAA
>CATIWO010495312.1:0-28426 GCA_949673435.1 Macaranga tanarius
AAAAAGGAGATGAAAAAAATAAGTAGAAAATAAAAATAAAAAAACAGAAAAAGAAAAAAATGAAGTATATAAAAGATAAAGAGAAAATAAAAATAAAAAAGGTAAAAAAAAGAAATAAGAAAAAATAAGAAAAAAATAAAAAATAAAATCAAAATAAAGAATAAGATATATATAAAAATAAAATGAAGCATATATGAAAATAAAATGGAACATATAAGTAATAAATAAAAATGTGAGGTATTTTAATAAATAAAATTAAAAATTGGCACATTTTTTGTAATTTTTTTAAAACAAAACCGGAGTCGAGATGAAGAACGCAAGTAGGCAAGGGCGGCAAGGCCCAGCATAATAATCTGCGAGACCAACCCATATTCAATAACAAAATACAAGTATGGAAATTCCTCTTAAAATTCTCATGAAATATTGCAAAATTTTATATGATTATACTGGATTTGTTGGAAAAACGTAATTCAGTTTTTAGCAAATGCCCAATTGCCCATTTTATATTTTAATTGCTTTTTGAAGAACATTTTATGTTTTTCATTTTATCTTTTAATATAAATTAATGAAGTTCTAAGTAAAACTAAATTATAGGAGGAGAAGGTGCCAGGAAAGGAAAATTCGCATAATATTTCAATCTGAAAACAGAAATAGAGAATGGGTCAAAGGCCCATGAAAAAAAGGCTCGAATCACAAATTAAATTTGTTATATATACTTCAAATATTTTATATTTGATTAATGGAAATAAAATATAAATTAATATACTAATATATTTAAACATAAATTGATAAAAAATAAAATATAAATTAATATATTATAAATCTAACTATTGAGTGTAATATACTTAAAGTATCTATTGTTATATTGTATTATCTAAGAATTTAAAAAATAAAAAGTATAAATTTTTTTTGCAAGTTGTAAATTAATAATCACTCCCTACATTAAATAGGCACATAGCAACTCAAAGTTCAACATTTGAATATTTCCTTGTTGCTTATAATACCATCTTAAAAAAATTTCTAGCCGTGAGAGGAAGAAAAATTTAGAAAGAAAAAGAGAGAGAGAAAAAAAAAAAAGAATTAATAGTTTTCAAGGGGTTGTTTGCTAATTCTTTTGCTGGCAAACAACCCCTTCCACTTCTTTTCTTATCTTCTTTTGTTATGATCTTAATTGATATGATTATTTTTACTCTTATTTTGAAATTTTTATTTGATTTTTTTAATGCTCTTTATGAGTTTTTATGGGATATGTTTGATATCTTAGCTAAATATATGGTGAATATACGAAGTAGAGTCTATAAGACATTTGTTGATGGTGTCAGCTTTTCAAGTTATTCTCTTCATTTCTTCGACAGACAGTGTTTCCATTAATTTTCATATGGTATTATAAGGGTGTTTGCAGACCTCAAGAGTCAAAAAAAAAAAAAAAAAAGTTGATTAAACACTTTATTCTGATATTTTTCTCTTTAATTTTTAAATGAAAAATCTATATATCATCAGGACTGAAAAAAAGTAAAGATATTTTCTGAAGAATTCAAGTGATATTTGGAAAACAACTTGTTGAAACTTAACTACATTTTTCTCAACATGTAAATTGCTTTATTTTATTTTTATGCAAGTTCTTAACATAGATTGTTTCTTATAAAATTTCTTCTTTCATTAATGAAATTTTATCTTTGGTAAGAAAGAAAAATCAATAGATATAGGTTAAAATTTCATCAATGTTAAGAGGGTATTATTAGATAAAAATTATAAATTTGATTTGCTTATTGTAAAAATTAAATAGTTCAATTTAATTCGCTGTGTTTGTTTGGTATCTAAATGAGTATGATAATTTAGCTTTAACAAATATATTTAACTTACCCTAGCTGTATAATTTCTTATAATATAGCATAAGAATACTTCCTAAAAAAATAGTATAATTTTAAGGGAGTTGAGTTTTGAGTTCAAGTTATTTAAGTAAGTTAATATGTTTAGTTCAAGCTAAATAGTTAGTTTTAGGAACTTCAAATTTAATCAAGTTTTTTTATAATTTTATAATTTTACTTTTTATATTATGTATATTGCTATTCAAGTTGAGAAACACACTGGAATGACTATATATTTTTCACAAATTTCATGGCCAAATTCCAAGTTGACTCAGTACTTCATACTACTTATTTGGAAACAAAATATGTATATATAATCTCATCGAGGCATTTTAGTCAAATTATAAATTAAATTTGATATCATATATAGTAGTGAGGTAGAAATCTAGTGGTCATCTTTTTTTTTTTAAGGACATTATAAGATGGAAAGTTCGAACCTTGCTATTGGAATTAATTTCTGCCAGATTTTTAAAGGACCATAATCCATCGATTAATTTTTAGACTAAAAAATCCCAGTATAAATATGTATAAATGTTGGAAGGATCTGATTAATCTTGTAGGATAACTTACATGTTGCCAAAAAAAAAAAAAAAGGTGCATTAGGCATTTTTGCATAACTTAGACTTTGCTCTCATTTGTTTTACTACTGTTTATCCTACAAAAATATATTGCTGGTCTACCATTAAATTCATTATTAAACAGTCAATTTCTTATAGTGTTATTCCTCTGCTCCTTTAAAGAAATTAGATTTTATTCTTTTTCTCATTCGGGCTTGCAATCAAACTTCAAAACATTATCTATTTCGTCTAAAACTTTTAAAAGCCAAAAAAAAAAAAAAAAAGTAGCAAAACCTTCGGCCTTGGTATTCTATTTAGTGGTGATTGCTTGCTAGAAAGTGGAAAGCACCTAAATTAAATTGTGATTTCCTACAGACGGTGTCACTTGATGAATGCGTAACTTCTTATGGTGAGTCTGAGATCTTTGATTTACAGGTTCTCCAATACATAAGTTATACAAGTTATTCAATAATCCATATTATGAGAATATTACCTTACTTATATAGCAATACGTGGACATATCTATTCTAATTCAAATTCATACTCAATAACTCTTTTCCCCCGATGAAGTTGGCCTTTGTATCAAAATAAAATACCAATTAATAATTGAATCCTGAATTAAAATAAACTTATCTGCCCCCTAAAAGCCTAATTCCTTTATTTGGATTATTAACAGAGTTGAGTTTGAGTTCAAGTTGTTTAAGTGAATTAATATATTTAGTTCAAGCTGACAGTTTTAGGAACTTCAAATTTAATTGAGTTTTTATAATTTTATAATTCTACTTTTGATATTATGCATATTGCTATTCAAGTAGAGACGCACACTGGATTAATGACTATATTTTTCACAATTTTCATAGCCAATTCCAAGTTCACTCGGCACTTCATACTATTTATTTGGAAACAAAATATGTGTATATAATCTCATAGAGGCATTTAAGTCAAATTATAAATTAAATTTGATATCATATATACTAGTAAGATAGTAATTTAGTGGTCTTTTTTTTTCAAGGACATTATAATTAAGATGGAGAGTTCAGACTTTGCTGTCAATTTCTACTAAATTTTTAAGGGTCATAATCCTTCAATTTTTAAGTCGTGTGATCTCAAAAATCCCAGTATAAATATGTATAAATGTTGGAAGGATCTGATTAATCTTGTAGGATAACTTAAATGCTGCCAAAAAAAAAAAAAGGTACATGAGGCACTTTTGCATGACTTAGACTTTGCTCTCATTTATTTTGCTACTGTTTATCCTACAAAAATATATTGCTAGTCTGCCATTAAATTCATTATTAAACAGTCAATTTCTTATAGTGTTATTCCTCTGCTCCTTTAAAGAAATTAAATTTTATTCTTTTTCTCATTCGGGCTTGCAATCAAACTTCAAAACATTATCTATTTCGTATAAAACTTTCAAAAGCCAAAAAAAAAAAAAAAAAATGATAGCAAAACCTTTGGCCTTGGTATTCTATTTAGTGGTGATTGCTTGCTAGAAAGTGGAAAGCACCTAAATTATTGTGGAGGGGGACATGGACAAAGACAGATATTGGCCAAGCAACAGATTTAAAAATATTAAAACATAAAAAATGCTCATCTTTCATACCCTTAAGCACCTTTTAGTTCATTATATTTTGACAAAAATAACAATAAAAAAAATCAATGTCATTACAGAACATAAATGAAGTTGTTAGGGATCATCACATGTTATTAAGAAACAATGAACTAAAAGTGGTCCATTATTATTATTAAGAAATAAAGAACATATAAACTTTATAGAAAAGTAGTAGTAGTGATGAGCAGGAAATTTCGTGTTTTCAATTTGGAACTTTGGGATAAAATTGGCACCACCATTATTGCTTATTTGCAAGCCACTGTGCCATCTCTGATGGCTGCCCTTTATTTTCTTCTTTCTTTCTTTGAATGCTTTTAATTTTCTTTTTCTTTTCTTTTGCTGGGCATGCTATTTGTCCCTTCTTTGTTGGTCCAAACATGAGCCATGGAGTCATCATTGTGATTTGATCTATTTTTGGGACACCAAAGGTTCAGTGAACCACTGTTTTGTAAGACAAATATTTAATGTATTTCACATTGCAACCATATCTATTTATGTGTGATATATTTTTTGCTATCAATTTTATGATGTTTAGGAAACTTTTTAAACCAAGTTTTTGTAGCTATTAAATATTTTAAGAAACACGGAAATTTTTTACCTATTTTAAGTATATTATATTGTATAATTGGATTTGTAACATAAAAATATACGTTTCATATTTTTATTTATCATATGTAAAATATTTGAATATTAAATCACATCAAAGCAAAAATTTCCTAAAAAAATTATACTAAAAAAAAGAAAATTATTTTATTTACACATGATTTTTCTTTAAAAAATAATTTTTTATATAGAATTGTAAAATTTTGAATTGAAATTCAATTAAAAAAATGAACAAGATTTTTTTTTCCTGGCATATGAAATAAGCACCACTTGTGGAAGTCTCATTAGGACATTAAAATATAGTATCCTTTTAACTCTAGTTTTTTTATTTTAATTAACAAAATCATTGTAGTTAGAGCACATTATTATGTTGATGATTTGATGTCAATATCATAAAGCCCCTGGCCTTTTTGTTAATGAAATGAATATTTAATTAATTGAATTGAAATATCATGTCATTATGTCTTTATAATCATATAATTTGAGCGTACAAAAAGAGACAATTAAAATAATTGCACTAATATTAAATTGATGTCTCTTACTTTCCCATTGTTTCTCACCAAACTACTTTTAACTTCAACCATAACCACTTTTAACACATGGGCTTATCAAAACATTATTTACCAAATCAATTACTACAAGTTTATAAATTATTAAGTATGTCAAATACATACGAGATGCAATATAACATAACAATTATATTCGCCATTTCATGAATAATGCTATTTATTAAAATAAAATTGAGTGGTTTACAATCATATATGATGAACTAGGTCCACAAAAGAAGTTATGGAACCTAAATATCACAGCAGAGGTAAAGAGATCTTTATTAAGGCAGCAGACAAGACAATCAAGAACCAGTCAGAGATTGCAAAGCAGAAGGGTGCAAGATTTGGTTTAGACTGTTTACTTCTTTGGTCCAGCTTTAAAGTTTGTAGCCTCCTCATTCACTTTTATCACAGTCCAAAATCAGAAAATACCCAGTAGTGACTAAAAGGAGGACAATGACAAAACCACAAAAAAAAAAAAAAAAGTCCACCTTCTTCATTGCAGTGGTAAAAGATCAAAAGGCAGAACTAGAGACCCTAAAAAGATTCCTTGATCTCTCTTTTTTTTTTTTTATAGTTGTTTCTTTTATGAGTGTTTTATCACATGGCAAGTGGGCATGGATAAGAAATCAAGAATTCTAAAGGAAAAAAGAAAAGGTTAATTAAAGGGTGTGTAAAGATATTGAAAAAAAATTCATTGGTCCCATTTATTATTGGACCATATATGTACATTTTGTTGGACCATCAATCATCAATTAAGTTAACTAACTAAAGTTTTCTGTTATGAAAAGTACTAAAGTAGTAATAAAGAAATTAAACCAACCATCGACTGTTATAGATGGGTTGTAGGTTAAGTGAAAGTTTAAAGTGATTTGTAATATATTTAAATTTAGTTTAACTAAAAGTATTATGATTTAAAACCGAATTGACTTGATATTGAAATAATTTAAAATTCGACTAACTTGAGACTAATACAATTATCTACAGTAATATTAACTACTTTTAGTTTTAAAATAAAATTTAAATTTTATGTATATAAAATATATATTAAAAAAATTTATTTTTTTACAAGGTTGGTCTGATTTGAACTCTCAAGTAACCTGAACGGGCTATATCAAATATCAAAAATATCAAATAAAAAAAAAAAGATAATTTATTAACACTTCTTGAAATTTGTTCTAATTTACTAGGTCATCCCTACATTTTTAAAAATTAACTAAATATTTTCGCATATTTAATTTTATTAATTATTTCTCCTTTTCGCCAACTAAATACCCTTTCAACAGATTTATAATAAAAATATCAAATATAAATGATTATTTAGTTAATAGAAGGAATAAATAGTTTATAAATGGCTTATTTGTAAAAAAAATCCAAACGTTTGCAGCTTTTTGCAATTTAATCTCAACTTTTTAATTTTTATAATTATGTCCCAATTTTTAATTTTTTTTTTACAATATTAACACATTAATGAATTTGGTTAAATAAATTAATTCATTAATGTTTTGCAATAAGGCTTATTGGGGTCCATTCTTTGTGTTGGTGCCCATTCAGAATTTTCTAAAATAATTTTGACCAAATTCATTAATGTGTTAATATTGCAAAAAAATTTAAAAATTGGTACATAATTATAAAAATTAAAAGATTGACATTAAATTACAAAAAACTGTAAAGATTTGGATTTTTTTCACAAACAAGCTTTTATAAAATTAAAACTGATGGGTTATTAGCTAACTTTTAAAAATATAAAGAAGAATTAGTAAATTTGGCCAAATGTCAGGACAGTGGTCCATAAAAAAAATTATCAACAATATATCTATTGTAGTAATGTTAATTATATATTATTCATTTATTTACTTGTTATCCAAATTCCACATGCTTTTAAACTACTATTGTTTAATGTTCCGAGATTTCTTCATCTCCTACTTGTAATTGTAAAGTGTGTTTCATTAATTCTATTCTCCTACCTTAACTCGGCGGTCCATCACATCAAATTCAGGGTTAAAATCAAGTCAAGGCTAGACGAAAATGTTGAATCATATTTTTAATTGGAATTCATGAGATCCATTAGCTTTCTATTTGTTTATATTTTTCAAAACCTAATAAATCCATTTATTCAAAAAAAACAAAAAAAACCTAATAAATCCATCGGATATATAATAGCAACTATAATGAAGATTTAATAAAGATAACAGTTTATTGTGTTAGACAAAGGGTACAAAATTTAATAATTTTTTACCAACTAAATATCCACATGCTACCCACTTAGGTAGCATATTCAATTGCTAAGTATAAGTTAGGTGTATATTAAAAAAAAAAAATTGTATAGGGTAGGTGGGTTATTGATTGAAGACCAAAGTTTATTTTATTCATGATGTCTAAGATGAAAATATGACGCACAAAATAATTGTTCATGCCTATCATTGTTATTTGCTAATGATATCAACTACGTACTATATATGTTTTCATAAGGGTTCTCGCATTATTAGCTGATTTTTACACTTTTATTAGTATTGATATTTTACCACATGTTCCATTTTGTATGTACTTTATATTAAAAATTATTTGAACAATTTTTCAATAACTAGATAACAATCCATTAAATTATGTAATCTTATTATCTGTAATCTAAACAGATTTAAAATTTTATATTAATAAATCAGTCTGATAATTTAAATATTGATATACTATATAATATATTTTATTAACGGCAATATAAAGAGATATAATATTATTATTAATAAAGATGTTAAATATAACATTATTATTAATAAAGATGTTAAACAATTTAAACATCAATATGTTGCATAATAGATGCACTTTTATAGTCATTTCTTTTTAAATCAGATAAAACAATTTATAAATTTATATGATAACATTATTTTTGAGTCTGTTTGTTTGTTAATTTTTAAAGGTGTAATTGTATGATTTAATGCATTCAAAAATAAACTTTGATTCATAAAAAAGAATTGAATTCTGATTAATAAAAAGAGGATTCTTTTACCAATTTACGTTAGTTAGACTCAAGTCTGAAACCTTGATGAGTGACACCACTCTAGAGTCTAGACTAGCATTTCATTGAAGTAGCAAGTAGATAAGTTCATATGTCTTTAAGTGTGTTTACATTAATTACTTCATCAACAGTAACTATTTTAATCAACAATTATAAGCTCGAGCAATGTTTCTCAATGAAAATAGGTTTGCTTAATTTAAAAGAAAAGTTAATTAAGAAGCATGTGAATGTGCTTGAGGATGGGACCATATATATACATGCTAGCTATCTACAAAACTTTATTAATTACAACTTGATGAAGCTAAAAAAGATACCCTTCCATAATTATAGTTTGATTAGAAGTGGGTCATTTCTTAACAAATCTGCTGAAAATCTTGCATGGCAGCCTCACATGATCTTAAGAGTCCTTAAACAAACTTTAAGTCATGACTTTTGTTGGATTTTTCAGACCATTTTTTTCTCCCTTCAATGTCTTCAATTTGAGAAGACAGAAAATAATATGGACCATTAATTTTCGTAATTGTTGGCAGGCTGTAGCAGCATGATTTTGACCCTTGAGTCTAACTGACATAGGCATGCCTTGCCTGCATTCTATTAGACAACTTATATCAATATATTGCTCACTTTTGTCATGGTAGTTCAGCCATGACATCTAGCTAGCAGCACCAAGATTATCAGATTTATGGTAGAAACTAATCTTAAAGATGATTTTCTGAATTTAGATACGCTCCGAATTTTTCTGAAAAAAGAAGAAGCAAAAAATGTGAAATTAATTATGATAAAATATAATCAATAACAGTTGAAATTAATTGATAAAAAATATAAAAATTCTTAACTTAAAATTTTCAAACATAAAAATATAAAATAAATAAATATCAATATTTTAGCTATACTACATTCCAACCCGCTACGTCAGTAGGACTATGTTTCATATGAGTCCAATCCTCAACTTACACCTAGCCCTGCAAAAAAGAGTTAAAACAACTCCTTGTATCTTTCTCTTAATTTCCCTCTCTAAATATCACAGGTGATGTAAAAATTTTTGGTATAATCTATTTGAAGTTCGCTTAAGCAAAATTTTAAATTTGAGTTTGATATATGAAGTCGCGCTAAATTAATTGTAAAAAAATTACTTTTATGGTTATGCCAAAATTGAAGTAAATTAGTTTAAACTATTGAACTTTGAATAACAAAGATTTAGACAAATATATATAATATAATACTAAGTTTAGCTAACATTTCTTTTTTGAACAATTAAGTTAGCTAACATTTTGTTGCTAAATTAAGAACGAATTTGACATTGTAAATGTTACTAAACTAATATCAATGATTGAGCATCTTAGAATACATGAAATTAAATTTGATTTGATCGGCAGCGACAACCCATTTCACGTTCGGTCCTATTCTCTACGAGAATTGAAATGGGCATATGCATATGATATATGCAAAATGTGTGATATGCATTTATTAAAGCTGTCTATGTTTAGCCAAAAAGATCTACCTGCATGTATTTGTGGTATGGCACAAATCAGTGTGCGCAATGGACAGAAAAGAGGGAGACCGATCCCCCCCATGAAGCCTGAAGGTGTGATTACTCTTTAGCATAAACTGCATGTGTATTTCTGAAAAGAGTGAGTTACTGAACCAATATTTTGCTTTAATTCAGTTACCGTACATATTGCTGGACTAATAATATCTCAGCAGTGAATTGATTATGGAGAACTATATATTTTGCTTTAATAACTCTAGGAGGGTCGGTTTTGGTTGAAGTTGAATTATATATATATATTCTCATGTTCATGTTCTTGTTCAAATAACTCTACAAAATACAAATTAAATATTAAAAATACCCTTTGCACTTGCTTTTAAATATATATTCTTTGTGAACTTAGGAGGAAAGTTTTACTTTAATGGTGATTATAAATGAATCGTATATGAGAAGTTTTTGCTGTTTCTTATTCGGCTATGTCAAAACTTTTAATTTTTTTGGCATAATAGTAGAAATTTCAAAAAAAAAAAAATGTAGAAATTTCAAATATTTTTATATATTTTTATTAATATTCAAAATTTTTTGCCATATCTATTATTTTTAAATATTATTATTACTTATTAATATTTATATTTGAAATGATACTAATCAACTTTCAATTGAAATTTGAAATATAAAAGGGATAATGAGTACTATAAACATTTCAATCTTTGAAATGAAAATCAAAAGAACAAATGAGAATAAATACTGGTAATTTGACGGCCACATTGACTAAAAATACATATTTGAGATCAATTGTAAAATGTTAGTTAGAATTGCAACCAAAAAATAAAATTAAATTAAAACTTCAAAATTTTAAAAATTGACATCAATAAAATTTGAATTTTTTCAGTCATTAATTTTTTTCTGGTACATTGGAAGAGATTCCAACTGAACTCTTTTCATTGCCTGCCTGCAAAGAGGCCATACCAATCCTATACAAGTAGTTGGTACCATTTAGGCAAAAAGAAACAAAAACATTGTGTACATAAACAAGAGGCTAAAATTCAAGTTTTGGGGATTTGACTTTTTTTTTTTTTTTTTTTTAAATCAATATGGATGTGAAATAATAGATCAAGTGACAAAAGATGTGGGTATTAAATGTGAAGATTAGATTCCTTTTAACTCTCTCCCCTTATAGTAGAGAATTAAACCACTTTAACTAATTCAAAAAAATTAAATACTAATTAATTATATAATAAAAAGTTAATATTTTTTAAATTAATTAAAAATTATTTTACAAATAAATAATAAAATTATATTTTTGTTAAAAAAATTACCATTAGACCACCCTTTTTGAATTAAAAAAACTCTGAATTTTTAATTACTTTGAAAACTCATGGTATAGTTGTTTCATTTTTCCCATTTTTTAAGCTAAACTTTGACTTTCAAATTTTCTAAAAAAATAACCATATAATTCCTTAACAATATAAAAAGGAGTTATTCTACTGTGCAAATAATTGTATCAGTACAAATGAAACTATTAGCTATTATATTAATTGTCATTTAATTGTAACCATTGATATATTTTATAGGTATTGATACACCAAGATAATTAATGGTTGTAATTAAACAAAAACTAATCTAACGGTTGTAATTTCATTTGTACCGGTGCAAACATTTGCACTGTAGCATTTATAGGGTAAAGTGATTAAGTTAAGGGCAAAGGTACATTTTTGCCCTTAATGTTTATGCCGAGGAACACATCAGCCCTTAAATATTTTCTTGGCTCATTTATACACAAAATTTTGAAAATTAAGGTTTTTAAGCCCCTTACTTCACGTTTCCATATTATATTAAATTATAATCTTTAATTTAAAAATATCTATTAGCCCCCCAAACTTTTTTTCCTTTCACTCTTACCATCTCTTTCACCCATACACATCACTATTACCAAGTCCACCTTTACACAACCTCTCACCACCACCAACATGGCGACCACAACAACCATCCTGCACTACCATGACTACATAATAACATAATCTAATTCAACAACCTTGAGAAGATTATCTATTACATAAAAAGATATGATTATATCAGCTATGAAGCAAGCAAGAAAGCTTATATATTGTTGGCATCGAAGAACATAAGAACTTGTGAACATCGAGTGCATAATTTCCAGGAGGAGGTTTGGAGTGGCAATGGCGAGGGATAATTTTGATGATTGATGAAACCAGCTAAGAAAAAGAAGATTAAGAGAAGAAGATGGTGAGGGACAGTCTTAGCAATTGGCGTCGGTGGTATGAATATCGAGGGATTCTCCCCAAGGATCTCTACTGAAAATGCTCATTATGTTAATTTGATTTGAGGTAGTATAGATAGATATAGTCATATAGATTGATAAATATATAGGTAGATATATAGTTTTTTTTTTATTGTTATGAAATTCTAGAAAAAGATATTAAAAGAAAAAGAGAAGAGTTAGCCACCATTGGCATTAGATGTAGATATATGTATGAATTTGAGAATGCAACAGGAAGAGGAGGAGGAGAAGGATGTGATAGGCGGTGGTGGTGGTGGTGAATGGAACTGGACAAAAAAAAAAAAGAAGTAGAAGACAACAGAAAGTGTAGAGATAAACAAAAAAGGGAATATGAAGTGATGCTAATTTCCCCATTTATGTTCATCTCATTTATTAAAAAGTTTTACCTAAACAATTTTTATCTTTCAAATCCTACCAACTTCTAACCATGATTTTTTTGAAAAAAAAATTTTATACCCTTTGATAACTGGTAAGTTATCTTTTCTAAGAGAGGTAGTTAAATAAGCATGGTTGTTGGTGGTGATGGAAATTGACGCGGACTTTGTAGAGGTGGCCCAAGTGAGACAAGTTTATTTGATTTTGGTGATGGTAGTGTGTATAGGTGAAAAGAAAAGAAGTTTTGGATTTTAATTGATATTTTTATACTAAAAATTAAAAATTAACATAAAATGCAAACATGATTTGTTTAATTTTGTGAAGTAAGGGGCTGAAAAACTTTAATTTTCAAAATTTTGTGTTTAAATGAGCCAAGAAATTCTTTAAGGGCTGATGTGTTCCTTGACATAAACATTAAGGGCAAAAATGTACTTTTGCCCTTAAATCAATAAAAGAAGGCATAATACATCCATAACCCCCTGTACTTGTAACTTTTTGTCAGTTTGACACCTCTACTTATAGTTTTGCCAATTCAACACCTGAACTTGCCTAAAATGTAATTTTTAAGACCTTGTCATTAGGGCTAAGCATCGGTCGGTTCAGTCAAAGAACCACCAAAACCGACCAAGAGAGAATTATGACCGAACCGAACTAAAGGAAAAACTGAAATTTACGGAACCGACTCGGTTTCGTCGGTTATTCGGTTAATTAATTTTATTTTTTAAATAAAATTTTTATTTTTTATTTTATAATTTTTTAAGCTTATTCTTTAATTATATAACTAAAAAAAACTTTTTTATTTTTTTTTATATTTATAGATAATTTTTTCTAATTAATATGTTTTATTTAATATTTTTATAATAAATATATATTTAAGTCGGTTGATTCGATTATTTTTGGTTTTTCAAATTAAAAACCGAACCAGTTGGTTATGTAGTATCAAAAACTGAACCAAACCTGTATATAACTGAACCGAACCAGTCGGTTCGGTTCTGTTAGTCAGTTTTCAGTTTTTTTTGCTCACCCCTACTTGTCATCACATGTGGTATGAAATAATGAATCAGCATGTGCCACATCTTAAGGGTTTAACTAACCAAAACTTGCAAGTAGATTAAGTTAAGGGCAAAGGTACATTTTTGCCCTTAATGTTTATGCCGAGGAACACATCAGCCCTTAAATATTTTTTTGACTCATTTATATACAAAATTTTGAAAATTAAGGTTTTTAAGCCCCTTACTTCACGTTTCCATATTATATTAAATTATAATCTTTAATATAAAAATATCTATTCGCTCCCCAAACTTTTTTTCCTTTCACTCTTACCATCTCTTTCACCCATACACATTACTATCACCAAGTCCACCTTTACACAACCTCTCACCACCGCCAACATGGCGACTGCAACAACCATCCTGCACTACCATGACTACATAATAATATAATCTAATTCAACAACCTTGAGAAGATTATCTATTACATAAAAAGATATGATTATATCAGCTATGAAGCAAGCAAGAAAGCTTATATAGTGTTGGCATCGAAGAACATAAGAACTTGTGAACATCGAGTGCATAATTTCCAGGAGGAGGTTTGGAGTGGCAATGGCGAGGGAAAATTTTGATGATTGATGAAACCAGCTAAGAAAAAGAAGATGGTGAGGGACAGTCTTAGCAATTGGCGTCGGTGGTGTGAATTTCGAGGGATTCTCCCCAGGGATCTCTACTGAAAATGCTCATTATGTTAATTTGATTTGAGGTAGTATAAATAGATATAGTCATATAGATTGATAAATATATAGGTAGATATATAGTTTTTTTTTTTTGTTATGAAATTCTAGAAGAAGAAGATTAAGAGAAAAAGAGAAGAGTTAGCCACCATTGGCACTAGATGTAGATATATGTATGAATTTGAGAATGCAAAAGGAAGAGGAGGAGGAGAAGGATGTGATAGGTGGTGGTGGTGGTGAATGGAATTGGACAAAAAAAAAAAAGAAGTAGAAGACAACAGGAAGTGTAGAGATAAACAAAAAAGGGAACAAGAAGTGATGCTAATTTCCCCATTTATGTTTATCTCATTTATTAAAAAGTTTTACCTAAATAATTTTTATCTTTCAAATCCTACCAACTTCTAACCATGATTTTTTTGAAAAAAAAATTTTATACCCTTTGATAACTGGTAAGTTATCTTTTCTAAGAGAGGTAGTTAAATAAGCATGGTTGTTGGTGGTGATGGGAGTTGACCCGGACTTTGTAGAGGTGGCCCAAGTGAGACAAGTTTATTTGATTTTGGTGATGGTAGTGTGTATAGGTGAAAAGAAAAGAAGTTTTGGATTTGAATTGATATTTTTATACTAAAAATTAAAAATTAACATAAAATGCAAACATGATCTGTTTAATTTTGTGAAGTAAGGGGCTTAAAAACTTTAATTTTCAAAATTTTGTGTTTAAATGAGCCAAGAAATTCTTTAAGGGCTGATGTGTTCATCGACATAAACATTAAGGGCAAAAATGTACTTTTGCCCTTAAGTCAATAAAAGAAGGCATAATACATCCATAACCCGATGTACTTGTAACTTTTTATTAGTTTGACACCTCTACTTATAGTTTTGCCAATTCAATGCCTGAACTTGTCTAAAATGTAATTTTTAAGACCTTGTCATTAGGGCTGAGCATCGGTCGGTTTTGGTCGGTTCAGTCAAAGAACCACCAAAACCGACCAAGAGAGAATTATGACCGAACCGAACTAAAGGAAAAACTGAAATTAACGGAACCGACTCGGTTCTGTCAGTTATTCGGTTAATTAATTTTATTTTTTAAATAAAATTTTTATTTTTTATTTTTTATTTTTTTAAGCTTATTCTTTAATTATATAACTAAAAAAATCTTTTTTATTTTTTTTATATTTATAGATAATTTTTTCTAATTAATATGTTTTATTTAATATTTTTTTATAATAAATATATATATTTAAGTCGGTTGGTTCGATTATTTTTGGTTTTTCAAATTAAAAACCGAACCAGTTGGTTATGTATTATCAAAAACCGAACCAAACCTATATATAACCGAACTGAACCAGTCAGTTCGGTTCTGTTAGTCGGTTTTCAATTTTTTTTGCTCACCCCTACTTGTCATCACATGTGGTATGAAATAATGAATCAACATGTGCCACATCTTAAGGGTTTGACTAACCAAAACTTGCAAGTAGAGGTGTCAAAATGACAAACAGTGGCAAGTATTGGGGGTGATAGACGTATTATGTTATTATATTAGTGTATTTTAAGTAAAAAAGTGGTAAGTTCAAGTGTTGAAATGATAAAATCGTAAGTTGATGTATCAAATTGACCAATTGTGCCAAGTACAAGGGGCTACTGATGTATTATGCCATAAAAGAAATTAAAATCCTTATACATGTCAAAGGAAGCATGCCTACCTGTTTCATGGTAGCAGCAGTAGACTAATATTGTCCCTTGCTAGCCTATAACCAACTCCACTCCACTGAAGCCGGTTTTTTAGTGCTAAAAGCTCTCATCAACAAACAAACAACAACTCCCCATTTTTATTTAGACTCATTCTTCTCTCAAAAATCTCTCAAATCCTCTTCAAAGTCACTAGTCACAAGTCCCTATCTTCCCTTCAGTAATTACCTTGAAACTTGGATTTATACATGTCCTTATCTTCTACCCCTCTTCATTGATGATAACCCACATCATAATTTTATCTTCCATTTTCAATTTCTTTAATAATGTTCACTTTATTTTGCCATATATAGACTTTCTTGATTTCTTTAATACATATTTCTTTTCCATATTTATAGACCTTTAAGTGTTGTCTTTGTTAGCTGAGTTTTTACCTTCTTTAAATGCTTCTTTCTTCATAAGAAGAAACCATTTGTGTCTCTGTTGTAATCGTATCAGCTTCTTTGTTTTCTTGAAAAATAAAAAGGTTTGAGTTCAAGAAATGGCGATTGAACTCTGTTCAGATAATAATAATTATAATAGTAGTAATAATAATTCTACTGGTATCAGTCCAAGAATTTCATTTTCTCATGATTTTTGCCTTTCTGACATTGTCCCTGTTGAGCAACATCACCCTCTTCGATCAAATTCAATAGGCAGCGTTGACTTCGACTTCTGCACTCGAAAAAGTTTCGATCAAGAATCATCACCAGCCGACGAGCTTTTCTCCGATGGAAAGATTCTCCCAACAGAAATCAAGAAAAAGACTACACCCGCCAAGTCGAACACATCTTTACCTTCCCCATCAGATGCTGCACACGATGATTGTTCGAGCAATGATAGTTCGAAGAAAGAAAAGATGGAAGAGATGAAAGGTGCAAGTGGGGGTACTAATGAAGCTGAAGAGAAGCAAAGCAATTCAAAGTCATTTTGGCGGTTCAAGAGAAGTAGTAGCTTGAATTGTGTGAGTGGCTATGGTAGAAGTTTATGTCCTTTACCACTATTATCAAGAAGTAACTCTACAGGTTCTACACCTAATAGTGTCAAAAGGGTGCCATTATCAAAGGACAACTCTTATCACAAGCAGCAAAAACAGCCATTCATCAAGTCACAGTCATCATCATCATCATCTTCTTCATCATTTAGCACTAATTATCAAAAGCCCCCATTGAAGAAGAATTATGGATCTAATTATGGGAATGGTGTTCGTGTTAATCCTGTGTTAAATGTTCCATCAGGGAATTTATTTGGTTTAGGTTCAATCTTCTTCAATGGCAAAGATAAGAACAAGAAGAAGTGATGATTCCTATTATTTTAACTAAACTAAATACATTTAAATTGCATATTTATTATTACTTTTTTGTGGGTCTGAGTTTTTATTTTATTTTATTTTAATTTCTTGTTTAATCACCTAGAATTTTCCATTTCTTGATTTATACCAAAGAAAATGAGAGGAAAAAAAAAAAGAGGGTGAGTTGATTTGAGGACAAAGAAACATTGAAAGGTGGAATGGATGGGGAGGGACCTGGAGATGTTATAATTCAAATCACATGGCTTTTGAGCACAAAATGACAGGTAACAATTGCTTTCATGGTTGTCTTTTTCTGTATCTATGTCTTTGAATTTTTGCTCACACATGGGAGAAATTTTATAATCATCATGTCCTATGATGAGTTGGAATGTCAGACTAATAATATAAAGTCATTTAGATTCATCTATATACTATTTAATTTTTAATTTTTAATATTATCACTTCAATTAAATACTAAATTTTAATTGGTTTGACCTTACAATTCATTATAGGCGATGACACTGTATAATGTCTCCGCATGTGATATATATATTTTTGTACATATACTTTAAGTGTTGTTTCCTTTTTTTGTTTTTCACTTCATACAATCTGTGCTAGATTGTTATTGGCTAACTTGTTCATTATTGGAGATGTTTTCACTATTTTTTGGTTTGGAGATCAGAATGATTTGGTTGTGTTGTTCTTTTCAATTCTTAGATTCAATACAATTAACTGTAATTGGTGGGTTAATTTTTTTTTCTTTTGAATAGGCTAATTTAATTCGTATATGGTTTATACATTTCTAATTTATTGAAAATTTAATTGGGGCTGTACTTTTTAAATCAATTAAAAGTTAATTTCACAAATCAAACCCTATATCTAAAGATATTATTAGAAAGAAATTGCCATTAAATCACACTGTTGAGATTTTTTTTCAATCAATCTCAGTAACATAATATACATATTGCTTAACTAGCTAATTTTGTTACATGTAGTTAGTTGCATAAATGGTCTATAGTTAGTTTGCTACATGTAATTATTAGCTTCATCGCCCAATGCAATGTTAAAAGCAACTTCCCTATGTTTACAAGCAAAAACTTAATGGCATGAAAAATACATCTTTTTCAAAAGTTTGAGCTTAATTATATGAAGTAATCATAAAATCATCATTTTTTTTTTTTACTTGTTTCATTTTACAAAAAAAAATAAAAATAAAAATAATATTTCATTTTCGATTTGAGAGCTGAATTTATCTTAATATTGTTAAAGAAAAAGCAAGATTCGTATAGATTGCATATTGAGAAGGGAAATAATAATAATTCATGCCACATGGTGTGGGACAGAGAAAAAGACATTGAGTTTTAGTTCATGGTTGTCTTAATCTTGCATGTTGAGTTCAAGTTTTATGGTTCTTTTTGCTTAGTATTTACACTCTACTAGCTAGTGTCTCTCCTCTTCCCTTCTCATCTAAAAGTGCTCATGGCTCTTGTCATGTTTTGCAAAATTTTTGGAGTTCAGTATTTGTCATGTTAATTAATGCAAATGTTTTTGGTACATAGGAAATGAAATTAGTGCAAAAATTTTTGAACATGGAATAGTTTTAACTTTTGTTTCTCCTGTTTAAAAAGACTACACAATAATAATACAATGTGATTGATTGGACACCAACTTTAGAATGCACATGTTTGATCTTGGATCTTCAGAATTGCTGTTTCAAGTACATTAGGATTATGTTTGAACGGTACAAAAGAATTTGAATGTAGAAATTTTATTTTTATTTATTTTTTCTTTTTTTCAATGAATTATTTCACTAATTAATATAAGATCACTTATTTGCTCTATCATCATAGGAATTTTAATTTTATTTATTTTTCTTTTTTTCAATGATTTATTTCACTAATATATAAGATCAAATTTTTTTTTATAAGTTTTATCTCTCTTCACATGCCCATCTTTTTCTCTCTAACTCTAAGTTTTCTTCTTCGTCTTGTTGTTCTCATAAGTTTTGAGTATTTTTTGGCTAAAAATCACACAAACACCTCCACTTTTTTTTGCTTTTAATTACTAAATATTAGATGATTTTGAGTTTTATCTCAAGTTAGTGATGAGTTTTTTCTATTTTAAATAATTTTTTTGTTGTTATTTGAATTTTTTTAGTTTTGAGTCCTGATCTATCCAATGGAACAGTAGATTGGTAGATCTAGATGGTGTTAGTTCAAGATGATGGATATTTGAAGAAAATAGTCAGATCCAGTTCCGATCGACTCCTTCGTCGTCGCATCAGTATTTAATGTGCCAGTTAAAATATTGAAGGTTTTCTTCTAATGTCCGCAGGAGAAATTCACATGGTTTTATTGTATGTAATTTTCTGGATAAATATCCTCTGTTAGTATTTTAGAGTTATTTTCAGTATTTAATGAAATCTGTAACTTTTAATTTAGTTGAATGAAATAGAGCCAAATTTGAAAAAAAAAAACGTATTTTTGTTAGAATAAACTTATCGAAAGTTAAGTAATTAAACGATAAAACTTTTTACAATAGCATTAAAAAATTACGAGTTCAATTCTGACTGGAGGTGAATTTCTCTTTTCAGTTAAAAAAACAAATTTAGTTATTTTTTGATATTATATATATAAATTTGAAAAATGGGATGCTTTTCAAGTCAACCTGGATGCCCTGAATTTGGCACAAACTTGAACCATACGTTGTTCAGTTTTCTGTGCCACTACCTGCCAGGACATTTGGAAGTCTATATAAATGCCAATTGAGGTGGATTGCCCTGAAAATTTAATATATAGTTTGAAACATGTAATTATTGATAATGGAAGAATCTTGTAAATTGAACTTTTGTTCCATCCTTAAAATAATGTTGGCTAGAGAATAATCTTTAAAAGAGAGGGATGCTATACAAATTCCATTACCTATCTTCTTTCTTTTTTTTAAAAAAAAAAACAGAAAATTCCATTAGCTCTATTGACATGGGATGTGATTTTATTATATACTCCTCCGAGTTAAGGAAATCTAGCCTTGAATCAGATTTTCTGAGACTCACTACCAATAATGGATCAATTTTATAGATTGGGTTTATAATCAATTCTTAAATTATTGTTTGCTTTACTTTATGACCTTATAAGTTTTTTTTTTTTGAGCAACCTTATAAGTTAATACTTATGAAAAAGATTTTTTTTTTTTTACATTCTGACACCGAATATATATATATATATTTATTTATTGATTAAATGTAAAATATTCAAAATATATATTATCCATTTAATGTACTACCTAGAATTTCACTTTAAAAAAATAGTTCTAAGAAATAGTGTGATTTTATTATAAAATATATAAATCTTCTTTATTCTTTAATCTTTATGATGTGAATGTAATATTATCAATTATGTTGTAATTTTCAAATCATCAATAAAATGAGAAGTGTGGATTCCAATTATAAAGAAAAGGCTAGATTTTTTTTTTTCTAAAAATCTTTGTCCCTCAAGATGTCCTTGAACACTATTCTTAAAGCTTTTCGTTGTTCAAATGATGAAATGAAAGAAAAAAAGGAAAATTATTACGAAAATAGAAAGATGAACTTCATGAACAGTTAAACTGGCCATAATTAGAAATTGATTACTTAAGATAAGATGTGAGTATAATGTGATTACTCTTTTTTTTTAGTGTTTTTTAAAATATTTTTATGAGCTACAATTCCTTACGTCTCACAAAACCTCGATCACTTTTTCCAAATGAATTGATCGAGTTTCTGAATGGCATTTTACACATTTAAGGAAACTTGTTGAGAAGCAAATACCAAATGAGATTAAGTTCTTTCTTCTACATACCATTTTTGTACTGTCCTCTTCTTGTTAACTTTTCAAGGTTTTGACATTTCCTCTTTGTATCAATATGCTTGTCGGCAGTAACGAATCATTGTCATTACAGGCAGACCTAAGAAAACCTATGTATCAATGTAGAGTAAAGTCCCATGAGTAGTCTAAATAGCAAAAAGTGTTGACATCAAATGTAGAGACCAAATTTCAATTTTCCGCCCTTGATTATCTCCTTAGTGGTAGGGAATTAAACTACTTCAACCAGTTTTAAAAAATAAACAATATTGCAAAGGAAAAATCTTTTCTTATGGTTCATCAAAGATATTAACTTTATTTGCATAATATTAAATATAACACTAATTTTCATTTGCATTTTATAGTTGACACTGGCCTAAAATAAATTAATTTGATAAGAATTCGAATATAGGCTATTTCGTTCTGAAATGTTCTTACATAAAAATTTTTTGACACCACTTAAATAACCTTTTCTTTTGGCTAGAAAAATAAGTTATTACTAATTTATTGTTATATGGAAATAATTTGGGGTGGGGTTATTTCTCAAGATTCTTTCCCAGTAAGAGAAAAAAAAATGTGATGAAGTTGATCATGTAGGTGTCAAATGGTCCATCTTATTGCAAAGAAAATAAGTTATTACTAATTTATTGTTATATGGAAATAATTTGGGGTGGGGTTATTTCTCAAGACTCTTTCCCATTAAGAGAAAAAAAATGTGATGAAGTTGATCATGCAGGTGTCAATGGTCCATCTTATTTGCAAAGATTTTTCTATGTCTATATGCATTTGGCATATACATAACACTATTCAAAACAACATGGCACATTATACTGTCATCCAATCGGATAAATACTAATTGATGCCAAATGCAGCAATCTTGCAATACAGGTCACCTTCATATCCTAACCATAGAAACCCATTTGCATATGTTTCCAAAGAGACAATTCAAACCTTGTTTCCTTAATAATCAAATGCCTCTTCTTGGGCTATATTGTTCATCGCCCTCTTGTTTGTTCATATAGTTGCTATTTCTACGTCAAGAAATGGGACCTAGTTTTTATTTTTAAAAAAATTCTTATATTTCGTATGTATTATATCTAATTGTTAGATTTGCGACATATAATATGCGTCATATTTTCATTGAACAAGTATAAAACATCTAAATAATATATCACGGGTGCAATAATTTGGTGCAGATAAGATTTTTTTTTATAACATTTCCAATTATTATATATTTTGAAGGAACTTGCCGAAGCTAGAAAACAACAGTATTAATGTTGCTGCCCAATGCTTATAACTTGGTAAACGATGACATTTGTAAGAAGGATTAATTTAATATGCTTGCCGGACTAATGACATATATATCGAAAAGGCAGAGTTATTGGTGAAAGTTCATATTACATATGTCCTTGTTCTACTTTTTCCTGATTCAATGATTACACTATATATCCATGCAACAGAATCCTTGGAACAATAACTTTCTATGCAATGGCAATTGAGTTATGCTCGGATGGTCCAAGCAGTTTCAGTCCAAGAATTTCATTCTCCAATGATTTTTGCCATACGGGTACATCTCCAGCAGAACAAGAATCTCTCCAATTCCAATCAAATAGTGATTTTGATTTCTGTTTTACCTTCAATGTTCATCAGGATCAATGTGATCCATCTGCAGCCTGTCGAGATGCGGCCGAGCTTTTCGTTGATGGAAAGATCCTTCCTGTCGGAATCAAGAAATCTCCCTCAGAAGATGGAGTTATAGTACTACACCAACCCATAGTTCCTTCTCCTTTCTCACCTCTACGAGCATTTGTTGATGTTACCACTAGAGTTAAAAAGAATCCTGACAGAAAATCAGGACCCGAGAGCTTGAAAATATTTAAGATTGATCAAGATTCATTTTCTACGGATGCACATTTAGCTCCTGATGGCAAAACCAAGAAAAAGATTGCTTCCTTGGAACAACTGCAGCAACCTATAATTCCAACACCTTTTTCACCTCTGCATGCATTTGTTGAAGTTGCTTGCACTGAAGAACGCTTCGTTGAGGATGATCCAAAGCTTCAGAGCTCCAAGAAAATCAAGATTACGAATGATAAAGAGGATCATAAGAAGCAAAACTCAAGAACGCTTCTGGATTTCATGAAGAGGACTAATCTCACACATCGAAGTGGGTCGTCTCCATTTGCTCTTTCATCTGGAACCAAGTCTAGAGGAAGCCACAACCATAAGCAGAATCGAGGTGAGAAATTGAAGCCTCATTTGAAAAAGAGGGTGGGTTCCAATGTAATTGATATTTCTGATTATCATGTTTTAACTCTTTTTACTGTGGATTTATTGTGTCTATTGTGCGTATGTTTCCATCGCAAAAATAAGAACCATAAATGAATGATTTAATTATTTCTTAGAATTAATTAATACTCTAATTGGGTTTTCTTTTCATTGATCATATTATTTATGGGAGAAGTTGTATCTTGGATAGCCTTTCAAAAATGAAATAAGATTTTCTTTTATTGAACTTTTGGAATATAAATCCTTATACATAATTTGGAGATGAATCCAATACCATTAAATTAATTAAAATTTATTAGTAAAAAATTATTTAAATAAATATTATGGATATAATATTCTAAAAGGACAGTGATACATATCTCGCGGTTTAAAATGTAATTTTATATGTAAAATTACCTTTTTGCCCCTCAAATTTTTTTTCCCTTGGAACAGGGGGGCAAATTTGTCATTTGCCCTGCCGAGACATACTGTAGATGTCTCGGGCAGAGACATGTACCATTTCCGATTCTAAAATTTCATTCTTTCAAATACTAAGTTTTCAATAGTCAAACAAATATGAACCCATGCCTTCATGAAACTAAAATTTATTAGGGCGCCGATAGGTGTCTCACGCCGAGACACCTATCACGCAAGTTTTGGAAAAAAGACAAAATGTCTTTTCTCCAAAATTATCAATTTACTCTTTATTTAATTAATAAAAAAATTATATAATAATTAAAAAATATATATTTTAATTAAAATAAATTGATTCCTATCAAAAAAAAAAATTGATAAAATATAAAACCTAAAAAAGAACTGGGTGAACCCGTCGTATTATAATTTACAAATTAATATAATATAATATATTTATTTATTTATTTCTGTATAATATAGAAATTATTTAATAATAAAAAAATATATATATTAAATAATTAAAATAAATTGATAAAATGTAAAACCTAAAAAAGAACTGGGTGAACCCGTCATATTATAATTTATAAATCCATAAATTATAATTTTATTTTTTAATTATTTATAATTAAAAAAGGGAAGGGTAAAATGGTATTTGCTCTCCCCGCGCGACAATACTTGGTGTCACTGTGCGCGACACCAAGCATTATCGAATTTATTATAACACATTCAGCTCTGCATTATGAGTAATGTTACCTAAATAATGATGTTATAATCTGGGCTTATTGCTACTGAAGTAAATTTAGCTGTTAATCACTTACATATTTTGATATATAGTATAGGTGTAAATAAATAAATATTTCAACAATTATTAGCGGTAAAAAGGTTATATATTTTGGGATTCATACTTTATTCGATGTATAAAAATCACACTATATTTCTACAACAAATAATATAAATATAAACTTCAAGATTATTAAAAGAAATAGGATATTGGAGCTAAACTAAATTAGCCATATTAAAATCAATTTTTAAACGGGTTTCCACATTAAAAAAACAAATAATATAAATATAAATGTCAAGATTATTAAAAGGAGCTAAACTAAATTAGCCATATTAAAATCAATTTTTAAATGGGTTTCCACATTAAAAAAAATATGTTTTGTGAAAAATTCTTAATGGAATTTCATCATCAAATTAAAAATCTACAAATAAAAAATTTATATTTTAAAAAATATTATTTTTAACAAAATCTATAAATTTCAAAATTCTCATTTCAAAAAACATTTATTAATAAACTAATAACTTTTAGTTAAATATTAAATATTAATTTTTGTAAATATAATTAAATACATTTATTATAATGATTAATTACTATAAATAACGAAAATCAAAAATATATATCGATCGTGTGACTAGTTAGATATGAAAAAACAAAAAGATATATTTATAATCTGACTAGATAGATTTTTAATATTTGTATCATAGTATATTTATTATAAAGTATTATTGTCCACACACTTTTATACATTCTTCCAAATTTTTATTTGTAAATTCTATTGTAACTATTAATTTCACATAATATAAGAGAATGAATTTTAAATGATGACACTCCATCAGTAATAATTCTTATATTAGATTATTAAAATATAATTTAATGAATGTTTTTTTTAACAAAATGAAACTTCAAAATTGGACAGTTGAAATAGAATCATTATGAACCAAATAATTCAACTCTACTCACTTGTTGAATGATAATTCTTGCATTTAAGTTATTAATATGGATTTTAAATTTGAATTATTAAGATGGATTTTCAAGGATTCAATGCTAAGCTTTACAAATAAGAGCGACATCAAACAAATATATATATATATATATATATATATATATATATATATATATATATATATATATATATATTAATAGAATGATTTATATTTTAATAAAATAAAACAAACTATTAGTTAATTAAATGAGTGATATACTCTAAATTTTACACATTTACTAAATTAATCAATTATTAACTTATCAATTAATTATAGTTTTAAATTAATAAAATATAAATGATCCCAGAATTATAATTTTATAGAGATTTTGCTATAAATTTCTTATGAATATAAAATTGGACAATTTTTTCCTTCTATTCATATAGAAGGAATTCCTCCTACCTAATGAATTGTCAGTTTTTTAAACCCCCAATAACTAATAAAAAAAGAGTTTCAACTTTTAAAAATCTCTTAGGAAAACACTAATCATTAAAATTATTTTTCTATATTCAAATTATACTTTATTTTTCATGAAAAATTATTTTTTTTCATAATTTTTAAGTATAAATATGTAAATAATATAAAATTTATTGAAGTGTTAGGTCTAAAATTAAAGAGAACAAAAATTAAAAATGCATTAAATTTCAAATTGAAAATTGGAAAAAAAATTTTTGTAAAAAAGATTGTGATTTATTAAAAAGAAAATCTTCTATTTGAAAAAAGTCAAACAATGTTGTTTGTTTAAAAAAAGGAACAATTTTATTTATTTATTTATTACATTAGAAAGGAGCAAAAAAGCTAATTAACAGCCCCTGGTAATGCAACATCCATTCGATCATAAAAGTTGTTTAATTGTTTTATTTAATTATTAGTGTATAAGAATGTTGTTGCCTTTTTATATATTTTTTAAATCTCTTTAAAGAGTTAAAACTCTTTTTATTTCATTAATTATTGGCAGCTTAATAAGCTGATACCTCATTAAGTAGGAGGAATTCCTACTACCCGGATAGGAGAAAAAAATTATCCAATAAAATTTATCATTTGAATGGAAGGAATGAAGGCTAGAAGTAAGATGAAATTTCAACACCAAGCTATTTAAACAGTATGTGATGTTGGCATATACCATTACAAAATTTTGCATATGTCTAATATTTAACTTTCAAAATTTTAATCAATGCATATACTTTTTTTTTTTTTGTGTGTGAATAACATAAGATATGTTAAACTCATTCATTAATTAATCCATTCATGCTATATATAGCAAATTATGATTTATGGAATCTATATTGTATGTGAAAAATGCATTATCGAAGTTATTTTTGAGCCAAGCTTTTTTTTTTTTTTTTTTTTTTTTCTAGATCCAAGCTTTAATCGGCTTGAATTTTTATCAAACTTAAAAATTAAATAGCCTTTTTGTAGGCTAAGTTTTAGGGCTACATTAAGTATGTAAACATTTCATGAAGTATTAGTTGCGAATAAAAATCACAAGTTTTATGCGCTCATATTTTATTCATTTTTTTTTTAAATCAGATATATATATAACTAATTTTTATTCTATATATTATTTATTGATAAAAAAGAATCTCAAATTATAGGTAAAAAATTAATTAATTTTTTTCACTTTAGTCACCTGATTAGATAAAGTATTATTAATTTCCTTTCACATTTGAACAAAGGCATATAAAAATATATTATAAAGAGCAAATATAATTTTTTCCTTATTTACATCAATATTCAAATCTAGCCTAATATTTTTATGTTTATTTGGTTTTTTTAAATCTTTTTCCCTATAAGATTTTCAAATTTTTTTTTATAAAAATGTCATCGCAAATCAGCCATTATAAATAATTTTTTAACAAAAGAAAATAAATGACGCTTATAAAATTCATCGAAATAACTAAATTTATAAGACTCCTCATCTTTTTATTGACATTTTTTCTATTTGATGATCAAAAGTTAAATTCATTATTTACACATGAAACATTTGATAAAAAAAAATTATTTTAATAGGGTGAAAACAAAAAGGATGAATTAAATTTAGAAAGTAGAAAAAATAAGTGAAGGGATGATTTTGGTTGGTCTAATAAGCTAAAATTAAGTTTTTTTTTATTAATAGTTAATTGTTTCTATCTTATGATCCATTTATCATTATCATGAAGAATCTATATATATATATATATATATATTCAATTAACTATTATGTTAATTTATTTCATCCTTTGATCAAACCAAGCAGATCAAGACAAATCAAACCTGTGTGAAAATAAAATCTGAAAATTTTGTGCTTGCATCCAAAAGAAATTCCAGCATTCTCAACTTATTAAAAAATATCCACAATTTCACTATGTAATTTCAGTCAACGGTAAAATATATGTTATCAATTATTCAGATAGCCTGAGTGTATATATAATATAACAATAGTAATCAAATGAAATGAAATTAACTATTTAGAAATATTCAAGTTTATTTATATAATATAACACTAGCAATCAAATGAAATGAAATTAACTATTTTGAAATATTCAAGTTTATTTATCACTATATAAATTAACATAGAAGAAAAATAAAAGTTATTGACGAACTCAATTTTAATCGAATTGCCATGTCACAATACGCAGGGAGTGTTGATTCTTATGGTTAGAGGTGTCACTTGGGGACATTTATCAATTTAGGGTAGTTTAAAATTTTAATTATCAAAATATGGTAATTGTTAGAAAATTTACCAATTATAGGTGAAAAGGGAAAAAATTTCCCAATTTAGGGTGATGTTAGACGAAGGAATGGTCATACAAAGAAAACGCTGGTTAGAGTAGCGTTTTATTTTAAAAGGGCTCTGCATGGTGCAGAGCCAATAATGTTTTTTTTTTTTTTTAATAAACAGCCATTCCACCACTTGAAGTGGCGGAATGGCTGTACCATTTTTTTTAATTACATTATTAGCTCTGCATGGTTCCACCACTTGAAGTGGCGGAATGGCTGTACCATTTTTTTTAATTACATTATTGGCTTTGCATGGCAAGCCATGC
>CATIWO010495390.1:0-13319 GCA_949673435.1 Macaranga tanarius
GTTGTAACTCTTTTCTCCTCCCTCTTTCTTTGCATGTGTTTTTATTATGTTGTTTTAATTATTTGTTTGATTGTTTATGTTGAATGGTGTGGATGAATGAATGTGATGGATCAAGATCAAAATTACATGTAATTGGATTAATTAATACTTGGGCGAAAACTAACATTTGAAATTTGATTGAGGCCCATTTGCATGTAATTAAAGGGATAATTAAGTAATTAAAAATAATAAAATATAAAACACAAACGGAGACCGATCGCAAGGTCAGGTGGGCCATTCAAAAGCCCATACCCAGTTTTCGGACCTAATTTATGAGGACGGCTGCTGGGCTCCCTCCGTGGGATCCAGTTGCTGTAAAAGTGTTTCCGGGTGGCGACTCCATTCTCTGACCTAAGCCTATCAAAGTCCAAAGTTGTATTTCTAATGGGCTTTGAGCCTGCACAGTACCGCAGTCGCCGAATACTTGGGCGCGCGCTAAACCCTACCACCTACCATTAGCCTTCTGATTTGGTGTTCACTAAGACATGAAATATTTTCTTTATTTTTATCCTGTTCTTTAGGTTGGCGCACACCAAAGCATTTGCTAAAGGAAAACTTCTCTAGGTACGTAGCATCAATTGACAAATGCAGCTATGCATGCAAACTTGAATATTGTATCCTTATATATTGTACGTCCTTTTTTTTTTTTTTTTTTTTTTGATGCTCATGCAATTTTATATTTTGAGCATAGATGGTGTTAGTAAAGGACAAATTTTTCAAGTTTGGCTTTATGAATTAGATGCAATTCAATTAGCAAGGTATAATGAGACTTATTTTATGTTTTCTATTCTTCCTAAAAAATTTGGAATAAGATATAAATAATTCTTGGACTTATGATGAGAGAAGGCTTGTGATGCTCTCAATTGTATGCTGTTGTTATCAGATACTCATTTTCTTCTTCTTTCTTTGTTTCTTTTCTGTTTAAAATTATATTCAGTTGACTTCTAGATTGTAGGAAGTGATTTACATATGAGATCATATTATTGAATAGAATTGTAACACAGAAAATTTTATTATTTGTTTTAATTTACAAATTAATTTTTCAAAGTTAGAAGGAAGAATGTCAAGTATAATATCCTAGACTTGTGTTCTTTGAAATGCTATGAAAAAATTAAACCATACATGCAAAAAAAATATAAACTAAAAATTAGATTTCACATATCCCTTGGCAAATAATACAATTATAAGCAAATCTATTCAGTTTAATCTATTATAACACTTTGCCTAACAAGGTTTTGCTGTTTTGAGGTTGTGTAGGTTACATATTATAATAACCATGTTGGGAGAAAGAAATTGCAATATCCCCGGTATTATTATCAGGTACTCATTTTATTCTTCTACTTTTTTTTTTTTTTTAATATATATATATTTGGCTGCTAGGAAAATTGAAATGATGAAAGAAAAATTCGGTTTTTACATATATCTTAAATGAAATCAATTTTTTTATAGTCTTTGACTCTAATATCAAAGCAATAAATTATATTGATATAGTTGGTTAAATTTTCTATTTTTCTTAAAAAAATTTAAAAATTAGTATTTGATTATTTATTTAAAATAGACTTCTTTTAAAGCTTAAAAATGAAAGTAAATTCCTACTAAGAATGAAATATATTATTATTTTTTATATATTACATTTGATTTAGATGTGGAGACAAATAAATTTATTATATTAGAAGAACATATGACATTTCTTAATTTTTTACTTTATTTATTGTATATATTCATTATGTTATTTTTTAAATATGTATATATAAATTCTCTATATAAAATTCATTATTTCTAATTAACCAAAAATAATTTAAGATTTTACCAATTAAAATATATTAAAAATAAATAAATAATTTATAAATAAATAGTTCGCGCAACTCGCAGGTTGACGACTAGTTTCTTTTAAATTTTAGAAAATTTAGAAAACTGTATTCTTTAGAAAATTTTAAAAAACTATCTAATATGAACAACAAACTTCAATTTTTCATTTTCAATAGAAATTTTTTTTGAAAAATAATCATAGTTTTTCACAAGTAAACAGCCTCTCATACATAAATTAATATAATTTATGTGAAAAATCAAACATATATACTTTTAAAAGTAAAGTTATATATTAATACATTACAAATAACTTATCTCATGAAATTTTAAATTTTTTTTTATAGAAATAAACACCGGTTGGGCAGGTTAAAAAACTAAAATTTTAAACTACAACTGGGTTCTACCATTCATGTTTTGAAATTGCGTGTCAATTTTTGACCATACGATAGTTATTTTTTAAAATTTAACTCTTTGAAAATAAGCATATTTAACTATATTTTTAACAAAAAAATTTGGTAGAAATTAGTAAAGTCTTGAGTTCTCTCATACATGTGTGAGTAAAATGAATGTTATATATTAATTCATTAAAAATAATTTATATCACGAATTTTTTTTTAAAAAATATTTCATAGAAATAAGCACGCGTTGGATAGATTATAAAAAAACTAATTTTTTTTTAAAAAAAAATATAACTAAATTCCACCATTCATATTTTAAAATTATGTGTCCACTAGTCATAAATTCGCAAATTGCGCGGGTTATTTATAGTCAATATTTTTATATTTTTTAATTTAATATATTATTAATTTTTATGTAGATGTTAGAAGTGTATGTTATCTATTTATTTATTTATTTGTAATTAAATTTAAATATTAATGAATAATATAAATATTTTGGAAGCTAAAATAATAGATGGCACACTAAAACCATTTTCAACTTCCATTAATTTAGAAGCATAAAAATAAATCTTTAAATGTTTAAATTTTTCTTGAATATATAAATTTTTTACAATAGAAATATTAAAAAATTAAATATTAATGGAATATATTTAATTTTTATTTTACTTTTTAGTATAATTTTTTTATACGTGAAAACTATGATAAAAAGACATTAACAAACACAACAATTAATATAAATCAAAAATTGATCTCTATTGCATAATATTCTTTTACAAATATGACAGTCTACTTTCAAAAATACAAAAACAATGATGTCATTGTTTCAAGTGTCATGACACTTATAAACATCTACCACCATAAGTTCTTTTTTTTTATTTACCAAAAAAACTTGATCAAAAACTTGATGAGCGCAAGTGTACAGAATCGTAACAAGTAATAAATTAAGATATCGTCCTACAGATATTATAAATTGAATATTAAAATAATCACTATATTTATTTGTTTAGACACCGAACTTGTAATATTCTCTAGGTACCACATACAAGTGTTTATACATTACAATATACACGTGGCATATGGAAAATTTTTTGAATAAAAGATAGGTATATATAAATATAAAATTCTTATTTGATATATTGAAAATATTTTATACAAGCATTACAAAATATTAAATATCCATTTCCAAAACATGATTACAAAATATTCAAATGCTATGATGCTGAGGATATAGATGTCGACACCAAGCATGTCTTTTTGTCCCACCTGAGCTCATAAAGAAACACTCTCCAAGCTTCAATCAACAAGCCTCAAACTAGGCTATCTATCAAAGCCTGAAAATCACAATTACAAAGGAATGAGCTTACGACTCAATAAGCAATTATTAAAATAAACGTACATACAATTTTTCTCAAGAGATAATTAAGAAAATAATTATAAATAAATAATATAGGACTACACGATCTGGAACACGGCCGTGTTTCGACCCGTGTATCTCACTGTCGAAATTCCCATAGGTAGACACGGCCAAGGCTACATGTGTTCTTGCCCGTATATCTCTCTATCTAATATTCAACATACATACACGGCTAAGGACACGCCCGTGTCTTTATCCGTGTATCTCTCTGGATAAAATTACTACCTTAAACATGCTCGTATCTCGACACATGGTCTGAGATACGCCCATGTCTCGACCTATGTTCTCAATCTGAAATTCACTTTTGCAATCTTCCAAGTAAACCACAACATATTCACAAGCACATAATATCAATAGCAATCTAGCAATTGCTAACACAAATATATATGGTTGTATACACTCAATATCTACACCCTGCCATATTTATCACATTCACATCTTACACCAAATCCTCATTTATCATTATATAAATCATCACAATACTATATTATTTATTCTCAACTATTGGTGTCACAATTACACCTTTTCAAGCAATTCACAATTCATAATCTCGTATTCAACGCATAAAAAACATAATTTCCATCAATCATGCTTCACATGCCATCCATAATTCATACACATAAATAATGAAATACAAAAATACGTGATGATGCAAGTTAGTATCCAGCTGGAATTTCTCAACACACGTTATACACGTTTCACATAAATCTCACTTTTCCTTTTCTTTTCGTTTCTTTCATATTTTTTTTAAATTTTTATTTATATAACTATGGCCATTTCTGAGACTCTCTGCCCAGCTCAGTATCATATGAATGGCCACACTTGAGACTCTCTACCCAACTCAGTCTCAGGTCGTGAAGCTCAATCTCCACATATACATTTTCCTCACATTCCTTATATTATGGTATATGCATATGTTTCATTATAATTCATGTTTAAATCATACCATCTCAAGTGGCTTTCACATTTCAACATTTCTTTTCATTTTCTCACCGTAAATCACAAATCACCTTTCTCACAATAATACATGTATATTATACCACACCAAGTGGCTTGCACCTCACAAGTACCAATATTCACAATGTATCACAACACATTCTCAATTGACCAATTCATATTCTCATCAATAATATATATACACATATGCATCATGCTTTCTCATAACAACTTATATATATATATATATTCATATATATCACGCTCAACAATCTTGCCACTTTAATGGCATACACAAATTAATATAGTTATATAACTATAGTTACTTGAAAATCACTATATGTAAGCATTAAATTAATAATTGTTTACCTCAAGCCTTCAACTCATTCGTAAATAAAAGCTCCCCCTATTGAATAAGGTCTCCTCTAGCTCCACCAATTGCTACACACAATCATGTGCCAATTTAAACAAACAAGTATAGCAATTCACCCTAACATTACAAAAGGACAACTAGATGCTTAAAGTTCAATATATCTAAATAATTCACACACATATCCAAAAATCATGAAAATATTATGATTCTACTTCAAATCCCAATTGAAATTACTTGATTTGGACATATGTGGAATTAATTATGAATTTTTTATCAAATCCGGGCAAAATAAAGTTGACAGACTGAGCACAAAAATGTCAAACCAAATCAGACAGTCTTAACTATAAAATCAGCTCTAGTACAAAACACAAAAATTGTAGGAGACTCTTTGAAGTTTTCAGAGCATCTGACCTTGCTCAATTTAGAGTTCTACAACTCTAGATATCACTATATAATCATCACACAAGAAAATTCACAAATCAACCTATATACTACTGTTGTCCTGTCTAATACATAAGATTCATGATACTCTTAACAATTATAGAAATATCCGATAATCACCAATTTTATGTAAACTCTACACATATGAGTCTACTTTCATTATCAACTAGAATCATACAATTAGCACATGTAAAAAATTAATTATAGATTTTTGAAACAAATCGGGTAGAATAGGGCATCAGCATGAGTACTGAAATGTCCGGCTCTATTTGACCTTCATAACCACAAAATCAATCCAAGCTCAAAACATTAAAGTTATAGAGGACTCTCTAAAATTTTTAAAGAGTCCAACTTTGTCCAAATCAGAGCTCTATAGCTTAAGATATGATCAAAATAATGAGACTGAAATGTACAGAAAAACATACCCGAACTCCCAACAATCACAACACAACTAAAAACAATTAAACACACAAAGAAAATTACCAAATAAGCTCCAATAAATAAAAGTCTCTCCAAAGCTTCCTTAAGCAATAACTTGATCACTTGATTAAGCTCTCAAACTCTCCCAAAATCTACCAAGAACTCTCTTCTCTTCTTCCTCTCAATTCTCTACACCCCCACACATATATATACACATTAATATAATTAAATATTCACATAACACTTAAACCAATCAAACCTTACTAAATATACACCCTAAAGTCTTCTCCCATAATTACACTAATATAATAGTAACTATTTAATACATATATATCACTTAATATTAATATAATAATACCCTTAATAAATATCACCAAATATAATAATAATAATAACAACAATAGTATCTAGATATTATGGGTAATTATCACCATAATATCCACTAGCCTCCTTAATAAAGTGGCATTACTTCACATTAGTCCACAACTTCCAATTGTGACAATTCACTTCAAACTTTTTTTACAATCTAATCCCTCTCTACAACTCAAGTACATTCTTATACTTAAATAAAGTCCAATATATAACATGCATAAAATGAAATTCGTACGTCATAAACACGTATGCTAAAAGGGCGGTTGTTACATAACTAGAGTTTGAATTCTTAAAGAACTAAAACTGAATAAAAAAAAACTAGAATTCAATGAAATTTAAAAACTAGGATTCTTACTCTCAATTTGACAATTTCTTAAGATTGATTAATCATCTAGGCCTAACTTAATTCTAATTTATTGTGAAGGTATCTTAAGAATCATAGATTTTCCTCTCAAATAAACCTATAATTAATTAAAAATTAATTAATACTAAACCTATTGGCTCTCACCAACCCAGTAACTTTTAAACCCAAGTTTTAGCACAACCTTTAATCAATATCAACCACTTAACTATCTCTCAACTAATTAAGCAATTAATAGATTATTGTTTAATCATATAGAACCTATCTCTCAATCAAGCTCTATAGTATCAATTCAACCTTAGGGTGATCAGTCCTAAAATGACATTAAGCACAATAATAACCAATGAATTAAAACTAACAACCTAGCATTAATTACGTTAGGCACATGGACAAATTAGAATAAGAACCCTTAAAAGAATTTAGCCACTCATATCAAAAAGAAAAGAAAGAAATGAAGTAATGGAAACAATTCTAAACATTATGAATAATAAAAAGAGTTTATAACAGAAAATCCCCTTCCAAAATATTGTAAGGAAGCCTTACTCTTTCAACTTCAATCCAATTCCCTACTCTTACTATGAACTAAAACAAAACTAATAAAAAGTGCTCTGAAAATAACAAAGAAAAACAATAACTAAAAATCCTCTCAGCCCAAAGTCTCCCTCTGAATTAGAAAAAGCTCTTTTTTATAGCCCTCATTCCCTATCTCTAAAACTTCTAAATCTTATCTATTCTAGGGCTTAAGAGGTAAGTTTAATCCTATCTAGTCTTCAGCTCCAAATCCACTTTTGATTGCTTGCCACATCAACATGCAGGGGTGCGTAGGAAAGTGACACAGTCGTACAACATAGCAGTCTTGAATCATCCGGAGACAGGTATGACCATGCAGGATTTTGGCACAGCCGTGCAACTCTGTAACTTGCTCTTCTCATGGCTCAGGCACGGCCATGCAATAATATGGCACAACCGTGCATCATAGATGCAAAGATAACCTTCAAATTCAACAACCCAATTTTATTTTATCTTATCTTTATTTGCTATCTCCATCCTTTCCCAAATGTATCCTACAAATAAAAACTCAACAAAAATCACTTATTCAAAGTAAAATTAACTAAATCCTAATAACATAAACAAATTAACCAAAATTAACTATACTAATTAAAAATTAATTAAATATGTAACTAACTAAACTTAACATGTATAAAATAAAGTACTCAAAATAAACATTTTTCACACTTATCAAACTCCCCCCCCACACTTGAGTCTTTGCTTTTCCTCAAGCAAAATAAGAGAACAACCTATTTTTATAAAGAATAAACATCATTAGTAGTTCTTAACTTGAGGAACCACTCTAATCTCCCTTTAATACAAAGTTTCAAACTATAAATTAAAATAATAATTCAAGGTTAAGAACATAACATTTACCATGTGAAAAGTAAACTCTTCCTTGAATTCATGAAAAAGAATAGTTAACAACCAAGAAAAATAAAAATAAATAGGAATTACCTTAACTTAGATAGTCCTAAACATTTACAACACTTAATGGCACTTAATTTCTTTCCTCAAAGTTTCCTGATTACAGTATCCCCCACCTTTCCATATTACTCAACGTGGACACCTTAATAAGGTCCTTTGGATACTCATACTCTATTTAAAGCATTAGAGTATATGTACGAGTGTGTTTTACGCTCTATCTCGTTTAAGGAATTTATTATATATACATATACATACATACATATATATATATATATATATATATATAATGGAAACAGATGCCTAAGAACATGTGAACTATACTAAGAAATTAAAATCCCACTTACAAGTATTTTTCTCGACTATCAAACATCCTAGTTCAATCACTCAATGAAAGAGTAAACATTAGGTTCATTAAAAAATAAAATCCTGAACCACAAATTATTCCCCTAACTTAACAATCAAAACAAAGCATTAAAAATAGATTATTACACTTACTCGAGAAAAACACACCTAATGACATAAACTTTTCATAGAAATGGGATAAAAAACTCAAGTATAGAGTTTTTATTCATGCAAAGAAAAACTAGAATGCAAAAACAAAACAAAAATAAAAACACAACAGAAAAATAAAAAGGGAAAGTAGATTTCCCTAATCATATGCATTTGAAGGCGAGGTCGGTGGGACTATGAATTTAGTAGATGGTTCTATTAGTCCCTTAATTCCCTTTTCTTGAGAGATTAGCTATTTCATCTCTTCCACTTGGGCTATCAATTTTTCCATCTGCACATCACGTCTCCTCTCATAACCCTCAAATTTAATTAACATGTCCATAATCATATGTACAATCCTTTGGTCTGAACGGTTCACCACCTCTTCTATATTTCTTTCAAACTTACCATATCTTTCTTCCGCTCTCTTTCTTTTCCTCAACCTAGCTGCACTCATTTTCTTTTTCGGTCTAGGTGCATTTTTTCTTCTAATCTAGCAGCCCCTTTTCTTTTAACTTTTGATTGAGCTTCTTGAGATTCACCATTCTCTGTCTCCTTTTCAACATCCTCAAACTGCTCTACCGCTTTAGGGAGAGGAACCTCACTAACTCTTATCGAGTATTTACGAATCATGTAACATCTTCTAGATTCCACTTCTTCTAATGCCCTATATTCAGTAATGATCTCAGCTAGTATGAGGAAGTCTTTATCAAATAACTCTTTCTCTAAATGCTCAGAACTAGTAATTTTACTTAGTACAAAAACTATGGCTAGGCTAGTAATAATCTGGCCCATCGATATCAGTGCTTTCCTTACCTGTACAACACACCACATCGCACAGAAAACAAAATAGGCACTATTTACCCTAATGTTAGTGTGCATACACTATAATAAAAATAGCTCATCATGTGAAACCTTTGTGCTATCTATCTTATCAAATATAGTGTGTGCCATAAACTTGTGCATTAATAAATATGAATGACTTTGTATCAAACCACTAATCATAAATTGTCCATCACAAACCTTATCACCATTAGTGATTTCTGACCAAAATAAATTCATGTTGAACTTAGATGGAGGTTGACAAATACCTCCTTGAGTAAAGCCAAAGACATCTGTAATCAAGTCATAATCAAAAATGTATTCTTTCCCAAAAAATCTACATAAGAAAATTCTTTGATTTTCATCTTTTTCTCAATGTAGTATAAAATTCAATGGTGAGCTCATAGAATACATCGTATTGAACTGACTTTAATTTAAACCAGCCTAGTTTTCTACAAAAAGCATTTATGTAATCATGCATTCCTATCTCTTCTAAGATTTCGTTATCAAAGTATTTAGGCATGTAAAATTTCCTTTTGGTTAGAGAATAAAATCTTTTTCCCTCTTCTTTAGAGTAAATAGGAAAGAAAGCATTATACTTACCTCTAATGTCACATGACTAATTAGCTTTTCCTTCCATAAACTTCTTCCCTTTTCGATTAGGCCTTTGTCTTTGTATGCTAGACATACTTAATGAACTTATTAGCTTTAAGAGAGAAAATAACAATTGCAAAGAAAAATAGGTGAGAGAGTATGGTTAATTCATAATAATTCTATTCCTTAAATAGAAAAGAAAATTGAAGTTTATGAGCTAAGATTATTACTGAATATAGGGTATTAAAGGAAGTGAACTCTAGAAGATGTTACATGATTCACAAGAACTCGTTAAGAGTTAGTGAGGTTCCTCTCCCCAAAGCGGTAGAGCAGTTTAAGGATGTTGAAAAGGAGACAAAGAATGGTGAATCTCAAGAAGCTCAATCAAAATTTGAAGGAAAAGGGGCTGCCAGATTAGAAGAAAAAGATGCACTTAGATCGAAAAAGAAAATGAGTGCAGCTAGGTTGAGGAAAAAGAAGAGATCGGAAGAAAGATATGGTAGGGTTAAAAGAAAGATAGAAGTGGTGGCAAACCATTCAGACCAAAGGATTAGACATATGACTATGGACGTGTTAACCGAATTTGAGAGTTATGAGAGGAGATGTGATGTGCATATGGAAAAATTGATAGCCCAAGTGGAAGAGCTAAAATAGCTAATCTCTCAAGACAAGGGAATTAAGGGACTAATAGAACCATCTACTAAATTCATAGTCCCACCGACCTCGCCTTCAAATGCATCTGATTAGAGAATTCTACTTTCCCTTTTTATTTTTCTATTGTGTTTTTATTTTTGTTTTATTTTTGCATTCTAGTTTTTCTTTGCATGAATAAAAACCCTATACTTGAGTTTTTTATCCTATTTCTACGAAGAGTTTATATCATTAGGTGTGTTTTTCTTAAGTAAGTGTGATAATCTCTTTTTAATGCTTTGTTTTGACTGTTAAGTTAGGGAAATAAGTTGTGGTTCAAGATTTTTATTTTTTAATGAACCTAATGCTTACTTTTTTATTGAGTGATTGAACTAGGATGTTTGATAGTCGAGAAAAATGCTTGTAAGTGGGAATGTAATTTCTTAGCATAGTTCATATGTTCTTAGGCACATGTTTCCATTATATATATATATATATATATATAGAATAAATTCCTTAAACAAGATGGAGCATAAAATGCACTCGTACATATACTCCAATGCTCTAAATAGAGTATGAGTATCCAAAGGATCTTAATGAGGTGTCCACATTAAGTAATATGGAAAGGTAGCGGATACTGCAATTAGGAAACTTTGAGAAAAGAAATTAAGTGCCATTAAGTGTTGTAAATGTTTAGGACTATCTAAGTGAAAGTAATTCCTATTTATTTTCATTTTTCTTGGTTGTTAACTGTTCTTTTTCATGAATTCAATGGAAGAGTTTGCTTTTCACATGGTAAACATTATGTTCTTAACCTTGAGTTATTGTTTTAATTTATAGTTTGAAACTTTGTATTAAAGGGAGATTAGGGTGGTTCCTCAAGTTAAAAACTACTAATGATGTTTATTCTTTATAAAAATAGGTTGTTCTCTTGTTTTGCTTGAGGATAAGAAAAGGCTCAAGTGTGGGGGAGTTTGATAAGTGTGAAAAATATTTATTTTGAGCACTTTATTTTATGCATGTTAGGTTTAGTTAGTTGCATATTTAATTAATTTTTAGTTAGTATAGTTAATTTTGGTTAATTTGTTTATGTTATTAGGATTTAGTTAATTTTACTTTGAATAAGTAATTTCTATTGAGTTTTTGTTAGTAGGATGTAACATCCATGTCCTTGAACCGGATTAATTAAAGTTAATGATAATTAAGAATTATTCGATTATAATCAATTAGTGTTGATTGGAGTTAATTGTTATTATTTCGAGTAAATAATTAAGGAGTTGATTTTCATGTATTAAATTAATATCATGAGAGTTAATATTTATTATTTTGGTAAGGAAGTAAATAATGTTTAAGTAAGAAATAAGGTTTGATTTAATTGAATGAAAGTTTGGAAGGATGAAATTGAAGAGAAAGTAAGGATGTAAATGAAAGAATTAAAGATAGAATGAATCAAAAATAGAGAAGGAAGAAGATGAAGGAGCAAAGTGGAAATAAGGAGGAAAATTTATTGGTTCTGCAGAAGAAGAAATATAGCTACGGTTTGGGAAGAAAAGGAAGAAGAGAAGAAGAAGGAAAAAAAAGAGAAGGAAAGGAGAAGAAAAGAAGGAAGACAAAAATCGATTGAAGAAGATTGGATTGGCAGGAAAAAATTGTGAGTGGTTTTCTTACTAAAAAATTTATAGAGTTTTATTTATTGTGAATATTAAGATTTTCATTTTTAAAATTGAGTTTAATTGTAGATCTAGAGATTTTTGGAATGATTTTAGGATGTATGTTGTTTGATTTATGATCTACAAGTGTTTTATGAGCTTTTGGTTGGATAAAATTCAAGTTTTTGTTTTGGAACAAGGAATTTCTGCAGAAATCTGCAAATCTGCAGGTTGAAGATGATGAACTGAACCGAACTAAACTGAGCCGAACCGGGTTCGATTTACCTGAATCGGACTGAAATTATTTTTTTTTTAAACCGAAAAATTTAATTTAACTTAAGTCGAACCAGTGTAAATAATTTTAAGATATTTAAGAGCTTGAACCAAACCGAGCCATAAATATATATATTTATGAATCTAAACCAAATTATGGAAGTACCAATGAATTAAATAAACCCGAACCTATATATATATATATTATCTAATTTCTAAGTCTCAAACAAAGAAACTAAATCATATAGAGAGTCAAGGTTCGAAAGTTCCGTAAATGTTGTGAATGAACATTGAAATGATATAATTATACCCTTACAAATGTTATAAATCATATAAAGATTATATATATGATATGTAAGAGTTGGTAATATATGTATATATGAGAGGAGCTGGCCACTCGAATGATAACTGTCTTTGGGACAGGGCAGAGATTCAGAAGTGCCTTTGGGGTGAATTCTTGTAGTTTTTATCATATGCATACGAGATATTATGAATGATCATGTGAACCGGCCAGTGTAGGCCGTGAGAAAAAGAATTGAGATGATTATAAGAAAGAGAGATTGATTTTGTATATTGTTATCAATTCTTGGAGGAATTGGGGAATATATGTATATATATATTTTGTAATAACAACAATGGTATATGTTTAACCATTAAGAAAATATAATTGGTAATTATAATAATTAATGCTCAAAGAATGAAACTCTCTAATATCGAGATTATTGTGTGGAATAACTATTAAAGAAATCAAACCATAATTATGTTGCTTTTAGTTATTCCTTATTAAGAATTCTAAATTCTATTTATGGATTGAGGGAATAAC
>CATIWO010495392.1:0-14129 GCA_949673435.1 Macaranga tanarius
TTTTTATGTTGAATAGATAATTTTTATTGAGTTTTTAGTTATAGGATGCATTTGAAATGAGATGAAGGTAATACTTGAAGAAAAGATAGTATTGGAGCATTAAATTGGAAGGTTATCCTCACATCAGGGCATATGCCCATGCTGAAATCACACATGCCCATGCCTGAGTTGAAGAAAAGCAAGATATAGAGGCACACACCTATGTCACTTTGGCACATGCCCATGTCGGAGGGGTTGCATTCCCATGCGCAAAAGACACATGCCCATGCCTATGTTTAGTAATTCAGGGTTATTTTGATACATAGCCGTATCATTTTCTTGTGCACCCATGCATGTTGATGTGGCAGCCTACTAAAAGTGGATTTTAAGCTAAAGTTTGGATAGATATAAGCTCATCTTATGATTATATAGAGTTTGAAAGGTGTTAGATGACCTTTCTCACTAGGAAACTAGGTCTTTTAAATAGAACCATTTATTTTTATTTAGGGTTATTCTTGTTTTTGTTTTGAGAGCTAGAATTTTATTCTTTTCAGAATATAATTTTACATTTCGTTTTATTTTAATTCATAGTAGAGGAGATACTTGCCTTGAAGTTAGAAGAGCAAGGCTTCCTTACATCATTTGGAAAGGGGTTTTTCTTGTATCAACTCTTTTATTTATTCATTATGTTTAGAATTGTTTTTATTTTTCCATTGATTTCTTTTCTTTTTAATATGAGTGGCTAGATTCCTCTTTAGGATTCTTATTCTGAATTGACTATGTGCTTATTATGATTAATGTTAGGTTGCTAGATCTAATTCATTGGTTATTATTGTGCTTTATGTCATTTTAGGACTGATCACCCTAAGATTAAATTAATACTATAGGCTTAATCGAGAGATAGGTTCTGTAGGATTAGGTAATAACCTATTAATTACTTAATTAGTTGAGAGACATTTGAGTGATTAGTATTGATTAAAAGGTTATGTTTAAAATTGAATTTAAAAGACATTAGGTTGGTGAGAGCCAGTAAACTTAGTATTAATTAAGTATAGGTTTATCTGAGAGGAAAACCTATGGTTTCTAAGATTCCTTCAAAATAAATTAGGAATAGTATAGACCTAGTTGTTAATCAATCTTTTGAAATGGTCTAATTGAGAATAAGAACCCTAACTTTTAATATTTGTTTGGATTTGAATTTTACTTTATTTTGATTTGGTTTTAGTTTTTTTATAAAGAATCTAAACTCTATTTCGGCGTCTAAACAAATGAACATAGTTAGTATTTCAGTATTTAATTTACAATCTCTATAGGATAATATCTTTATTACTACTTGATACGATTCTGTGTACTTGTGGATTTGTACTCATCAAGTTTTTGGCACCGTTGTCGGGGATTGATAGAATTGATATTGTTAAGAAAATTTTGTTGCTTGATTTAGAATTATTTTTGATTTTAGTTCTAATTACGGTATTGCAGGAATTTGTGTTGGTTGATGCACATCACACGAAGTACAAGCAAACAAGGACTTTTGTTGATACTACTTGATTTGGAGTTAGAGAAAATAGTTCGTGAGAAAAAGAAACAAACAATTATATCAAGACAATCACCAAGCAAAATGGACTTAGGGGATGATGAAAGGAATGTCCCACCGAGGAAATAAGTTCTTCAGAATCCTCAAAATGGTCAGAGAACCATGTGAGATTTCGTGAGTCCTAATATGCAAGGTGATCAAACACCAATTGTAAGGCCGGCGGTAGTAGTAAATAACTTTAAAATCAAACCAAGAATGATCCAAATGATCCAAAATTTACCATTCAATGGGCTACCACATGAGGATCTATTTGGTCATATATCTCGATTCTTGGAGTATTGTTCTACCTTCAAGATGAATGGAGTATAGCCAGATGCATCTGATTGATTCTCTTTCCATTTTCTTTTATAGATAGAGCAAAGAGATGGTTCACAAATTTGCCACCCAACTCCATCAACACTTGGCGAGAGCTCTACATAGCCTTTTTCAATAAATACTTACCACCTGCAAAGGTGTTGAGGATTAGAAATGAGATTAACTCTTTCTTTCAAAGAGATGATGAAACATTCTATGAGTGTTGGGAAAGATTTAAAAACCTTCAGAAATAATGCCCGCCTCAATTGATTCCTGCATGGAATTTAGAGCAATCATTTTACAAAGGAGTAAATCATGCTGTTAGAGTCAACATTGATACAGTAGCTGGAGGTACTATCATGTCAAAGACACTAGAAAATACCTTGGATCTCTTTGAAGAAATGACCAATACACAAAGTTTGTGGTCTAATGAAAGGACCATTACAAAGAAGGTTGGAGCCATAGAAGTGGACAATTTTACCATGCTGAATGCAAAGCTTAATGCTCTGATAAAACAGATGGACAAAGTGAATATTAATGCAGTATCTACATTGTCTTCCTCTTGCAAATTATGTCAAGGAGGTCATCCTACAATAGAATGTCAAATGATACAAGGGATGATGACGAAGGGAGTCAATTACGTAGGCAACTTCAAAAGACCTCAAAACTAAGTTTATGGCAATAGTTACAATCCCAGTTGGAGGAATCATCCAAATCTCTCTTAGAGCAAGCAAGAAAATAACCAGTAAAGACCACAGGCACCACCAAGATTTGGAGGTCAGAATGCACAACAACCTCAACCTCAATTTCACCAAGACAAAGGTTCATCCTCAACTTCTATAAGTAAGATGGAGAAATTTATGGATGCAATGTCATCAAAGATGAGTCAGCAAGATGAAGCTTAAAAGAGGATGGAGCAAATGATCTGAAATCATTCTTCTTCTATTCACAATCTAGAAGTGCAAATGGGGAAGCTAGCAAATTTCTTATCAACAAGGAATCAAGGTAAATTACCAAGCAATATGGAGAAGATTCCAAAAGAGTAAGTAAAGGCTATCACCTTGTGAAGTGGAACAGAGATTCAAACCCCGAAAGCAATAATGAAGTTTAAAGAAAAGAAGAAAGAAGTAGAGCAAGAGCAAAAAATTGAATGGGTTGAAGCACACAAAGAACCAAAAGTGAAAGTGGAAAACAAAGCTAAGCCGAAAGCACCACCAATTCAACCTTATGAACCTCTAGTACCATATCTACAAAGGTTGAAGAAATAGGAGTATGATCAGCAGTTTGCAAAGTTCTTAGAAAGATTTAAGACACTCCACATCAATATGCCTTTGGTGGAATGTCTAGCTCAGATGCCAAAGTATGCAAAGTTCTTAAAGGAGCTGATTTCGAACAAAAAGTAGTTGCAAGAATTTGAGACTGTCACACTCATAAAGGAGTGCAGTGTTATCATCTCTAATAAACTTCCTTTAAAAAGGAAGCAACCAAGGAGTCTTACTATTCCATGTTCTGTTGGGAATTTATCATTTCAAAAATCTTTGTATGATTCTAGTGCTTCTATTAACCTTATGCCATTGTCAATTTATAAAAAAATTAGGACTTGGAAAAGCAAAGCCAACAAACATCCGCTTGCAACTAGCAGACAAGATAATAAAGAAACTAGAAGGCATAGTAGAAGATGTATTAGTAAGGGCTGGAAAATTCATTTTTCCAGTGGACTTTGTTGTGCTTGACTTTAAGGAAGATGAAGACGTTCCATTGATCCTTAGTGTGCCTTTCCTCTATACTGCCAAGGCAATCATTGATGTTTATAATGGAACACTAACTCTAAGAGTAGGTGAGGAAAGTTGTAAGTTCAATATCTATCAAGGTATGAAACATTCTTCTGATAATGATTTGTACTTTAGAGTTGATATTTTGGATGAATGTGTGATTGAAGTCCAACGAAGAAGGTTGGAAAATTGTGATGAATTGGAGTATATTGAGAAGTGTATGTAGGTACAAAACCCCCAAGATAAAGATTACCTTAAACACTAAACTCATTTTTGCCAAATTCAATTACCAAACACTAAACCTACACCACCATCAATCATTAACCCACCGAATGTAGATTTGAAACTTTTACCTCAACATTTAAGATATACTTTTATTGGAGAAAACCAAACTTTACCTGTGATTTTATCTTCTAAACTCACTCGATACCAAGGAGACTTGCTTGTAAGGATGCTCAAGAGAAGAATAAGAGCAATTAGTTAGCAAATTTCAGATACAAAAGGGATAAGTCCATCTTATTGCATGCACAAGATTTTAATGGAAGAAGTGTACAAACCAACCATTGAAAGGAAAAGAAGGCTCAATCCAAACATGCAAGAAGTGGTGAAGAAAGAGATGGTTAAGTTATTAGACGCTGAGAATATTTACCCAATTTCAAATAGTTCATAGGTAAGTCCTATCCAGTGTATGCCATAGAAAGAAGGCATGACTATGGTGGAAAATAAAGAAGGTGAATAGATTTCTACAAGAGTGGTGAATGGATGGAGAATGTGCATTGACCACAGGAAATTAAATTCAGCTACTAGGAAGGATAACTTTCCACTACCATTTATTGATTAAATGTTAGAGAGGATAGCAGGACATGCTTTCTATTGCTTCTTAGATGACTACTAAGGCTACAATCAGATAGCAATTGCTCCAAAGGGTCAAAAGAAAATGACATTTGCATGTCCTTATGGCATATTTTCTTATAGAAGGATGTCATTTGGATTATGTAATGCTCTAGCAACCTATCAAAGGTGCATGATGGCCATATTCTCAAATTTGGTGGAAGAGATTATGGATGTGTTCATGGATAATTTCTCAGTCTATGGAAACTCTTTTGAAGAATGTTTGGAGAATTTGGAGCAAGTTCTGATGCAGTGTGAAGAGATAAACTTAGTATTGAATTAGAAAAAGTATCATTTTATGGTCGAAGAAGGAATTATTCTTGGACATAAAATTTCAGTACAACGTATTGAAGTGGATAAAGGAAAGGTGGAGACCATTGAAAAGCTTCAATACCCAACAAACGTCAAAGGAATTCGAAGTTTCCTAGGCCATGCAGGATTCTATCGGTGGTTTATTTAGGATTTCTCAAAAATCTCTAAACTTCTTTGTAAATTACTTGAGAAAGATTCTTCTTTTGACTTTACTAATGATTACAAATTGGCTTTTGATAGGTTGAAAGAATCATTGATATCAGCTCCTATAGTTGTTTCACCAAATTGGAATCTTCCATTCGAATTAATGTGCGATGCAAGTGATCATGCAATAGATTTGAATGAATATTAGAATAGAAATCCTATAGAAAAGATGTATATATATACATCTATAGAGTTTTACTAACCACTCATTTACTAAAATAGTTTTAGTATATCAATATTCATTTTCCTATAAAAGGATTTTATTTATATAACAAAAAGGATTTTTGATATATATATATATATATGATTTATTTATAGTAATAGTTACCATAACTAAATTTAAATTTGAATTTAATCCTTTAAAAGAAAATTGTATATATATATATATATATATATATATAACTACCTTATTGGGCAGATATAACTAATATCCGTTTTGGGCATGTTCTAAGTATACGACCCTGTAGGTTCACATAACATTGGTAGTAGGCCTGAAATCTTATTTCTAGCATATAAGTCATAAGTGATCTTTAGCAAGACATTATAACAATCCAAGTCATGTGAAGGTCGATAATCTGACATAACCTATTCCACAATAAATGTTACAGTCCTTCTATTATACGATATCTTTAATTGAATATAAGGTATGGTTTATATCATCCTTATATAATTCAATCACATTATTTCTTGATCTTAAAGTATACAGAAATTGATAACCCCTTATCAATTAATTTCAGCATGGCCGTGCATTTATATTTAGTCTAACTTATCGAGGGGCCTGTAGATATCTTTCTTACGATTAGTGAGGGACAAATTCCTTCTTGATCACTCATATTCCTCACATAATTCATTCTCTATTGATGTATTGTAATTAGCACAGTAGTATTAGAGTGTTTCATGCATGATTAGATTGCATTTAGTGCACATTTTATCATAGTCTTGATGAATTTTATTTATAATCATAAATACCTTTTAATCTTAATTATTTCTTAATAAATGCATATGAATTTGAGTGATTCATTAGAGTTTTGAAGTTTGTTTACAGTTTAGGGAAGTTATGTAAGCATATCAAAGTCATTCAAGGTCAAAAAAGTAGAGGAGGTAAGCTTTGAAGTGTGTTTCACTTGTGTGAGTCGGCACCGTCCCTTGTTGTCTGTCATGAGTCATGATAGTAGGCTATTATCATGAGTCAACACTCCTAGGCTGACATTTATGAGTCATAATAGTGGTACATTATCACTACTCAGCACCAAGCTTCACCATTTGGCACCGCTTGAAAGAACACGACCATGTAGACTATGTCTTAGTCTTTTAGCCATAATATTCTCTACAAAATTCAGATTCAAGAGATTCAAGTGGCTATGGAAAGTTAATTCAAGGGGATATAACTTTCATGAAGACATCTAAACCAAGTTCACCCATCAGTATTGACAAAAATGCCCTTAAAATAACTGCTATTGTTGAAGCCATGTGATCCTTCACCAAGTTGATTGCTTTTTGTGTGATATGACTTGTACCCTTTGGCCATTAACTTTCAAACATTTAAATACTTCATTTTGTCTCTGGAAAATAGATCAAAACATTCATAGAAAATTCAGAGATAAAAAGTGTAACACCCGCATCTTAGATGTATCATTCATGTATTATATCTTCATAACATATAGAGTCCAGTTATGAATTATATTTAAATTTGGGTATGTGTATGTTGGTAGAGAGGAATCTATTTGTAAGGAAATTTAGGACTAATTTATCAAAATAAAAAGTTTTGGATTATTATGTAATAATCCTAGTTCATTAAGGGGTAGATAGATATTTTAGAGATAATTATTTATAATTATCTAGTTTATTTATAATTATTATTGTTATTTAGGTTATGATTATAGCATTTAATTAAAGGGACACCTCATGCACAAATGGTGAATTGTGATTGGTGTATGTGTATATGTGTTAGTAGTGTGTAGAGAATTCCTTTAGGAAGAGAAGAAGACAAGAGGAGTGAGTTTTTGAGAGATTTTGGGAGAATTGATCTTTTTCTGCTCATCTAGCAATAATTTTGGAAAGCTATAGGAGATCCATAAGTTATTAGAGCATCATTTAGGTAAGTTATGCATGTATTTTTGTTATTTGAAGTTAGGACTTGATGTTATGAAATTTGTGTTTTATTTTCTATTTTCTTCAGTCCTAGTGTTTTTGCCATAAGTAGAGTTGTAAAGCTCCAAATTGACCAACATTGGATGCTTTGGAAACTTTAAATAGTTCTCTATAACTTTTGTGTTTAGAGCTTGAGCTGAATTTACCGTTAAACTTGCCTGTAAGGGTTCGACATTTTCTTGCTCACCCTTGTGGCTCTATTTTGCCAGATTTTAATAAAAAATTCATACTTGATTTTGTACATATCCGAATTGAGTAATTCCAATTGGAATTGGTAGTAGGATCATATTACTAGCTTCAATAGAATTTTCATGGTCTTTGGACTTGTGTGTGCAATATTGGGATACATTTAACTTTGAACATCAAGTTGCACTTAGTTGAGTTTGATGCAAAAGTCATGCTTGTTATGTGAAATTAATGTATGATTATATGTAGGAGTTGATAAGGATATTGGAAACACCACTCAATAGGAGAAGCTTTTCTTTTAAAGGAGTTAAAAGCACTTTTGAGTAAGTAATTATTAATATAATGTATATATATATTGATTCTCTTAAATATGAGCATTATATTACTATGAACGAATGGGGTAACTTATGTAATGCGCATACAAGATTTGGAGTGTGAAGCTCATGTATATAATTCTATTTATGTTAACCATTTGTATGTTATTTGTATGAACAATTTATGTAATATATGTGAAAAGCATTGTTCAAGAGGCATGTTTTATGTGTGCAATGCAATTAGGAAAGTTTAAGCACTTATATGCTGAAATTAGGGGGGGCTACCTCCAGGCACTGGTGACCTCCAGTCCCCATTGCATACCTCTAAGCACTGGTGATCGCCAGTCATCTGTTGTAGGCTAAAATTCAAACAAATATTTTTTATTATTACATTTATAGTTGATCAAATGTTTCACTCACATGTATGAATGAGATGTGTGGGAAGCAATGTATGTGCATGGCATGTATGTATGTATATATATATATATTCATGTTATTTGTGAAATAGTTTATTTTGACCATGTGTATGGATATGATTGAGACCACGCGTTATGAGTCTCACAATAAGTAGTTATGAATTTAAAGATTTTTGGTGTATGTTCAAGAAGAACAAAAAGACTATTTTGCTTGTAGACATCTTTTCATCAAGTAACTATCAAAGGATTATTAGAGATTCTAGCAATCATTCCTAAGCTTCTCTAACTCTTTCTCTTTATAGTTTTCTTGATAATTAAAGATTGTTTGTGTGTGTTTATGGTTTTATTCATAATTTATCAAGGCTAAATACTTTGTAGGTTGATAAATTAAATGAACTATATTGTTTACTTTGCATTAATGGATGAATGATTTGACTTTAATTAAGTTCTTAATTATGTTATGTATGCCTAATCACTATATGTAATGTCTTAGTTAAAGATTCACAATGAGAATTAAGGTTTTTGATGGAAAAGCAATTATTGTCACTTAAGTTAAAGGATTGGACTAGAGATAGGGAATCTACTTCTAAAGGGGTAAAAAGAATTGGCATAGGACTTTATAATATTTGTTTACATTTATATTGACATGATAATGCTTGTAAATCTACTCAAAGACATCTTTAAATGACTTAGAGATAAGCTTTAAAGGTAATAGGTCAATTCTCCAATCATTTCATTCATAATTAATAAAATTTACTTTGTATTGATAGTTCACTGATTTATCCTAAATTGTAATCTCCACTTACACTTCTTGAATTATTGTTGTTATTGTATATTTTAGATTAATTATATAAGTTTATTGAAGTTGGTACTTAATTAAATTTATAATTTGACTAATTACATATTTGATAAATTGGTAAGCCTATTCATCTAAGTATCTATTCGATTAATCATTAATTCCTCGATTTCCTTGTGTTCGACCCCTTGCTTATCTTATATTTAGCTATAGGAGCTAGGGTATACAATTTAACCCACATCATATATCCAATAACAATCTATTATTTCATCCTGTTAAAGACAATATTAGAATGTGTTAAAATATAAAACTCATCACGTAGGACTCTATGATGATCTCAGGTCAGAGGACTAAAATAATATCATTACGATGAGAATAACTTATGACAATTATCCATGTAGTATTCTCATAGCGGGTCAATCCAGTACATCATATGTATCCTTGATTTGACTTAGTATACATAACCAGTAAAACATGATCATTAGTCAACCTCATACTAGTCTTTATTCATTATTTTTCATAATAATGACCGACTAGAGATGATTTAGAATATAATTCAATTTTTCATTTAAGAGTTTAACTATCAAGTCATACACTTGATGATCTTAGACAGAATTAACTATCCATGGAATTTAAGAGAGTCAGAATGATAAAAATGCCTCTTTATTATTAGAATGCAAAATGACAAAGTCACAATATGACCATAACACAATTGGCCTAGGACACATCACTAACACCTATGCATGTCTATGTCACCATTTTTCTCTAATAAAATAAGGAACATTTGTCTAGATTGATCACCAAGTAAAGAATATTTCATTTCAAAATATTTTGTGCCAAGTGTTATTCAAAAAGATTATGTACATATTCTTTACCATTTAAACCTTAAATAATGTAAGATAATTACATTATTTTTCATCAACTTCTTTTGCCTATAAATAACGAGTCCTAAGAATAATTAAGGGGCCTTTTGGGAGTATGTGCTCTTATCATTAGAGAGAAAATTCCTTCCTAAAAATATGTAAAAATTAGGAAATTACAACCACTTTTTTCTCTTCAATCAATCAAATCCCTGAACTCTTTCAAAACACACTTAAACCCTACTCATTCCAGTAACCAAGGCTCAATCCCAACACCTTAAATCATCTAAACATTAACCCTAAACACTATTAAATCAAAATTAAATCCTAAACATATAAACCAAAAACCCTTATTCAATTCTCGATTCAATCTTTAATTTTTAGGGAGTCTCAATCCATTTTTTGAGAATAAACACTTTCAAAAACATATCCATAGTCTTCTAGGGTCTTTGCTTATGAGTCTTGAGCCTTGATTTTATGAGATTTGAATTAAAAAAAAAGTACATTATTCAAGACTAATGATGAACTGCTAGCTGGTTGTTCATCCCTTTGGCTAATTATTCCTCTCCTTTATCCAAAGAATTACCCTGGGCTGAATGTTCATCAAGGCAAACTAATTGTCTAAAGCCAAACTCTTTGATTTTGACGTTTTTGATCCAAAATGAGTCTAATGATGGGTTTAAGGGCTACTAAAACCTTAAGGGTGTTGGTTTGTTTGCATAAATAGTGACCTTAAATGCCTTGGATGATTGGATTTTGTCATTTTCCTTTAGTTTTTACTTAAAGTTCTTTGATTGCAATCTTTAAATATGGTTTTCCTATGTTGTTTATTTTGTTTGAAAGTTGATTTTAAATCTAGAGTATCTTAGTGGCTTTAGGTTGAAGATCAAAAACTTATTATTCATTTTATGCTTTGTGTGTTTGTGATTATTTCTCTGTGACTTATTTTATTATAACGTTTGCTTTAATGTATGTTTAATACTTGATTCTTACATTATTGCATTCTCATTTACATTTCATGTGCTTGATGCATATCACTACCATGTGTGTAATTCATTTTTAAATCATTTAGGAGCATTTTGCGTGTACTCCAGCTTGTATCACTTGCATACTTGCATGTACCTTGGATTCTTGCATTCATTTGCATGCACCTCAAATTGCATCATGCATCATTTGTATTTGTGTGCACTCTGAAATTATTTGTTGCATGTATCATGCATTAGCATTTCATTCTTATATTATTGCATTATATATATCTTGTTCAATCTCTCAAGCTAACTTCCACTAACATTTACTAACCTCTACTAACTATTAATAACTCTTGCTAACATCTAACATTTATTTTTCATGTCTTTTACTATATCTTTTGTTATATATCCATATTGCCCTCTCTCTCTCTCTCTCTCTCTCTCCCTCAATCTAAATCTATATCTATATTTACTATATATTATATTTATATTTATGCTATTACAAAATCTATATCAAGATATATATTGTTATACATATACTTTATATGATATAATATATATTGATGTTGTGTTGTGCTGATGTGATTACTAACTCTTGATTCTTAATCATGTTCTTGTGGCTGATCATGTCTTGAAATAAACTATTTTAAAATTCATTATTTTCTTAAATCAAATTTAAATATGTTGGGTTTCGAGTCACAATCACGCAGCGAAAAACAAAAATTTTGACCCCCCATTAAGATCCAAATAGTTCAATTAAATCAATTAAAACTAAGTCTAGAATATTACCAAGACGTGTTCAACGGCAAGATTGTAGGAAGGAAGAGAGGAGGTTCACTCCGGTGACACCCTACCTCTGAGCCTTTCATTGTCTTCTATCAGAATACAGGTGCAACTAAAAAGCAACATCCTCTACCGGTATCCACACGAATAGAACACCCCAAAATGATGCTGGTGTGCTAGCAACTTTCTTTAAATTTTCTCTCTATATTTCTTTCCAAAAGAATGTGTGTTTTATGAATAATGATGTGCAGAGACTATCTCTCAATATGTGATATATATATATATATATATATATATATATATATATATATATATATATATATATATATATCCACGTCAATTAGGGTTTAGTAGTATTTCACAATTGCCAAAACTCTTTTGGTTTTATCATTATCTTTATTTATATATTTAAATATATAAATATCCAAAACTATTTTAGATATATATATAGATATATATTTTTCTTTTAAATTTAATTATGGTAACTATTACCATAAATAAATTTTGACTATTTACACATATGAGAGATAACTTATCTAATTAGGCTGATAAGCCCAATATCCATTTTGGGTTTGTTCTATGTGTATGACCCTGTAGGTTCATACAACGTTGGCAATGGGCCTCTAATCTCATTGGTAGCCTATAAGTCATAAGTGGCCTCTAGCAAGACATTATGACTACTCAAGTCATATGAATGTCAGTATTCCGACACAACCTATTTAACAACAATATTACAGTCCTTTTTGTACACGATATCTTAGATTGAACATAAGATATGGTTTATGTCATCCTTAATAATTCAATTATTTCTCGATCTTAATTAGACTAAAATTGATAACTCCTTATCAACTGATTTCAAGCATGGCCATGCATTTATATTCAGTCTAATTTATCGAGGGGCCCATAGATATCCTTCTCATGATTAGTGAGGGACAAATTCCTTCTTGATCACTCATACTTCCCACATGATTCATTTTGTATTCAATCACAATCTATTACATCATCCTGTTAAAGATAACATTAGAATATGTCAAAATATAAAACTCATCATGCAAGACTCTATGATGATCTCAGGTCAGAGGACTACAATAATATCATTACAATGAGAATAACTTATAATAATTATCCATGTAGTATTCTCATAGTGGGTCAATCCAGTACATCCTATGTACCTATGACTTGACTTTGTATCTTGTATACATGATCAGTAAAATATGATCATCAGTCAATCTCATACTTGTCTTTATTCATTATTTTTCCATAATAATAACCGACTAGGGATGATTTAGAATATAACACATTTGCCATCTAAGAGTTTTACTATCAAGTCATACACTAAAAGATCTCATATAGAATTAAACATTCATGGAATTTAACAGAGTCAATATGATAAAATACCTCTTTATTATAATGATGCAAAATAGAGAAAGTCACAATATGGCCATAATACAATTGGCCTAGGGCACATCACTAACAAAATCGTTTTCTTATTTTCAAGGAGTATTAGTTTCTTAAACCTAAAAAGGCAATATCTTATTGAATGATATCAATCCATTAAAGGAACAAAATATGATTTTGATGCCTAGAAGTGATGGGTTGAAATGATCATTCTTATGACAAGATAAAGGTATCTATATGTTCAAGCTACTAATCTTCAAGCAAAAATCCAATTTTTATCAAATAAAACTTGCTTTCATGACTTATAAAGATGTAATTATTCAGTTAAGTATCCTTGATTATCATTCAAAGTGAATTAAAATGATGATCTCGATGAACAATTCATAAAATATATATTTTTAAGATAATTTTTATCCCCTTTTCCTTTTTAACTTGCACTTTCCATTTTCCTTTTTCATTACTTATTTTTAAACTATTTTTTTTATAATAAAATCTTTTCCTATGACTCAAAATCAAGTTTAAGACTCTATAACTAAAGGCAAACAAAAGGATATGTGGATGAAAGGATTAGCCATTTATTTTTCTCGTACTCATAATGCATGTTTATACTTATTATGCTCTTTGTTGCTTGTATATTTTATGTTTGCACTCTGCATTATTATCCTTCAGGTTCTTTTATATGTGTATATTTGTTTGTCATATGTTATATGTATGCCATGCTATTTGTTGCCATGATATATTATGTCATGCTATATTTAGTATAGTATTTATAATATGATTTGCCATGCCTAGTTTATTTCATGACATAATTTACAATGTTTTTAATTATTTCTATGATATATTCATTTGCATATGTGCCATGTCCATGCATATATACGTTTCAAAAAAAATGTTCATGTATATATATATTGTGTTACCATGTTATTTGTTTTGGATTACGGGCAGAATATCCCAATTGAATTGGAACATAAACGCAGCGGAAATTAAAATTTTATAACCCTTAACCCACCAAGGATCACATGCATTTCATAAAAATTGAAGGAAAGGTAAACAAAACTTACCTCTTGTAAATCTATTCGTCAAATCTTCAGATACTACGTATTGGTTTATTCGAATCTTCAAAGGTGCTGCCTTTCTGAAAAACGACCACCCTCTACAAGTATCCACACACGAACAAACAAAACGAACGATCTTGTTGAATGCTAGTTCAA
>CATIWO010495444.1:0-17460 GCA_949673435.1 Macaranga tanarius
CTTACTCAAAGGCTTCAACTCCCTCAAAATAAGGCTTCTATATTGAGTTGCACCATTCCTATCTTTATCAGCACCTACACCATGTCCACACATCAAGATCACATAACAAACAAAACTCTAGCACTTGAACACAACTAAGTGCAACTAAGTGTCATTCCAAGCTTTAGGTTCAAGGTGCCCCAATATATTCTAACCAAGTCCAAAAATCATAAAATATCTACTAAATATAGTTAAATGAGTCTGAAACAAATTCCAATTGAAATTTCTCAATTTGGACATGCATAGAATGAAATATGCATTTTTGACTAAAATCGGGCAGAATAGAGTTTCCCTATGAGCATGAAAATGTCAAGGTGAAATACTTAATCTAAACCGTAAAAATTTGGCTTTCTTAAAACACAAGAGTTGTAGTAGACATCTTAAAGTTTCTATAACATCAAACCACACTCAAATCAGAGCTTTAAAACTCAAGATATGATAAAATCAAGATGACTATTGAACAGAGGATGCAGAACCCAAATTGTGCAACCAGCAACCCTAGTTCAATAAATCAAATTAAATGCAAAACTTACCAAATTGAAGCTCCCAAATGCTTCTAAACCTTCTAACACTTCCCAAATTAAATCTTAGATGAGTAGAGAATTAATCTAAAACCCCCAAAGCTATCAACAAATCCCTCTTCTTCTTTTCCTCTTTTTTTTTTTTTTTTCTCTCCACCCATATAGATATACACCCACACACATAAACACACTTCAAACTTAACTTGCACCCATTAAAATAAGCCAAATACCCACCAAAAGTCTCCTTTAATTATCACTTACTCACATAATATCTTAATATAATAATAATAACAACAATATAGATAATTATCACAATTATCTTTTAATATAATATACATAAAATATCAACACAAAATCTCTACACACCCCCTTGCTAAAATAGGATTATTACATAATAATCCTCAACTTCCCATTTAGACAATTAACTCCAAAACTTAACGTATAATTATACCCCTTTACAAAAATGCACATATCACCTTATATGCAAATTCCAAAACTCTACTAAATATATCACAAGAATATAATGCATATACAGTGCATATAAGAATGCAGGTGTTACAGATAAGGTGTTGTATTATGTGTTGCCTATGTATGCTAGTCATATGTTGTCGGAAAGACCATGACCATTTGATAGGAAGTCTAATCATAATGGGTTCAAAAATAAATATACCTTAATTATAAATGGAAAAAGGTATCACCTTGGACCATTAACTTTAAAGAAAATTTTGAAGAAAAAATGCACATCAAGCAATAATATGAAGAAATGAAATCTTCATTGGGAAATTTTATAGGGAGAAAAACCTTTAAGAGAAAAGAAAAAGGTGAGATGAGTAATCCAAGAGATTCCAATTCTCTTGACAAAAATGGGAAACATAATGGGAGAGAAAACAAAGAAGGTTCAAATGAAAAAAAAATGAGTGTTTATTAAAAAATGAGTGTTTATGCAAAAATGAGTGATATGATAGAAGCCATGCTCTTGATGCAACTAATGCTTGTACTTATGTACAAGGAAATTTTATTTATTTCTAATAAAATAACCAAATATTTCCTAGTGTTATTGTTGCTATTTTGCATGTTTATGAGGATTTATGTATTATCTTAATTGCATTCTTTAGGAAGAAGCTAAGTAGAGCAACTCTAAACTACCTTACATATGACAAGGAGTTCTATACATTGGTAAGGGTTTTGAAGACTTAATATGATCCTATATTCCATAAAAGAAGAATTCAAAAGGAGCTCATGCCAATTAGTTAACTTTCATTCAAGATAAGTTCAATTCGCGTAAATTTGTAATTTATATAGTATAGTTTAGTGTTTTAGCTATAACTTACACTACAGATATCAGATTAAGTTGATTCAAAAGGCTATAGAAATCTATAACTTTATTAAAGAAAGTTATGGCTGATTCGATCATTTTCTAGGGCTAATAATTCAGATAATCATCAGATCGTGTATAAGTCTAGGCAGACTAAGCGTACTTCAGTAAATGGGCTATATCTCACTCAATATAGATCCAAATCAAGAGATTAAAGATGCTACTTAAAGCTAACATCAAGAGCTACAACTTTTATGTTTGGGCTTAAGTCAGTTCGGCTTTAATCTTAGTCAAAAGTGTAGTACAACCTTCTATATATGTAAATTCAAATTTGGATAGGATTATATTTGTTATTTAGGTAGAATTATATTTTCATATTTAAATAGGATTATATTTAATTATTTTTTATTAATTAGGTTTTTGTTTACGATTTCTTAAGCCTATATAAAGGCATTATTTTATGTAATTTAAAAAAGAGCCATGAATTATTAATAAAAGTTTAGAGATTTTTCTCTAGAGTTCTTACGAGAGCTATTTTTTGAATTTGTGTCTAGCGTGTTGCAATTCAACCTTGATATGTAACTATAGTCTTAAGCTCGCTTTAATGCAATTTCCTATTTGCCTAAAAAAGTGGCATACGGTTTAGCTCGTTAAGTCAGAAACTAAAGGGAATCTTCTAAGAAGGGGCGCGAATAGAACTTTATTTATTGTCTTTTTTTCTTCCAAAGTTGGTCTCGTTCAAAAATTGGCATCAGGCTATGTAGGAGAACTCAACCAAGTAATCGGTGGTTCACTCTAATTATCAAGGTTGAATTGCAACACGCTCAAAGCAAATTCAGAAAATAGCTCTCGTAAGAACTCTAGAGAAAGCTCTCTAAATTTTTATTAATAATCTATAGCTCTTCTCTAAATTACATAAAATAATGCTTTTATATAGGCTTAAGAAACCCTAAATAAAAACCTAATTAATTTTCTAATAAAATAATGAAACATAATGCTATTTAAATATGAAAACATAATTCCACCTAAATAAGAAATATAGTCATGTCCAAATTTGGATTTATATATATTGCAGGTTGTAATATACTTTTGACCAAGATTAAGGCCGAACTGACTCAAGCCCAAAACATACAAGTTGTAGCTCTTGATATTAGTTTAAGCAGCATCTTTAATCACTTGATTTGGATCTATATTGAGTGAGATATAGCCCATTTATTGAAGTGTGCTCAGTCTGCCCAAACCTATACATGACCTGATGATTTTCTGAATTGTTAGCCCTAAAAGATGATCGAATCAGCCCTAACTTTCTTCAGTAAATTTGTAGATCTATGTCTTAAATTTCTGTAGCCTTTTAAATCACCTTAATTCGACATCTGTAGTGTGAGTTATAGATAAAAAAAACTAAACCATACTAAATAAATTATGAATTTATGTGAATTGAACTTGTCTTAAATGAAAGTTAACTAATTGGCATGAGCTCCTCTTGAAATCTTCTTTTATAGAACATAGGATCATATCAAGATATGGCAACATTACCTTGATTATAAGAAATTCATAATTCACACTAATCATGAGTCTTTAAAGTACCTCAAAGAACAAGGAAAGTTGAGCAAGAGGCATACAAAATGGGTGGAATTCATTAAATTTTGTCCATACATCAGCAAGTATAAGCAATGTAAAGAGAATGTGGTGACCGATGCATTTTTAAGAAGGTATACATTAGCAACTATATATATATATATAGGGCATCTGAGAAAGGGGGGTTTTGAAAAGTTTTATAAATTTAATGGTTTTCTGTTTATGGAAAATAAGTTATGTATGCCAGAAATCTCTTTAAAAGAATTGCTTGTGAATATAGTGCAGGTTTAATAGGGGCATTTTAAGGGTAAAAATACTTTGGATGGTTTCAGTGACCAATTATTTTAGCCACATACAAAAAGGAATATTAAAAGAGTTTGTCAAAAATACATTACTTGCATACAAGCCAAATCCAAAGTAGTGCCTCGTGGATTGTATACACCTCTTCCCATACTAAATGAACCTTAAGTAGACATTTACATGGACTTTAATTGGGGTTACTTAGATCTAGAAGGGAGAGATTCTATCTTTATTGTTGTCGATAGGATTAGCAAGATGACATATTTCATTTCACGTCATAAAATAGATGATGCCACTCATATTGCCAATCTATTCTTCAAGAAGATTGTTAGGCTTCATAGGGTTCCAAAAGCAATTATGAGTGATCAAGATGTCAAGTTCCTAAGCCACTTTTTGAAGACTCTTTATGGAAAGAAGGGAACAAAGCTCTTGTACTCTACAACTTGTCATCCATAAACTGATAGGCAAATAGAGGTGGTAAATAGAACTTTATTAACTCTTTTGAGGGTTAAAATCTAAAGAAATTTGAAGAATCGAAAAGAATGTTTGCCACATCGGAGTTTGCTTACAATAGGAGTGTGAAAAGTGCGACCAATCATTTGCCATTTGAAGTTTTATATGGGTTCAATCCATTAACACAAATGGATTTACTACCATTACATATGGAGAAAGTGAATTTGGAAAGGAAGTAAAGAGCTAAATTCATCAAGTCCTTGCATGAAAAAGTTTGTGCACAAATAGAGAAGAAAAAACTCCAATATAAGAAGCAACACAACAAAGGGAGAAAACAAATTATATTTAAGCCCAAAGATTTGATATGGATGTACTTGAGGGAAGAAAGGTTTCCTAATCAAAGGAAGTTTAAGAGAAGATAGACCTTTCAAAGTATTTCAATGCATCAACAACAATGCCTATAAGCTAGAGTTACCAAGTGAGTATAGCAATGTTAGTGCTACTTTTAATGTTAATGACTTGTCTTTATTTAATATAGGTGATGATGAATGAGTTGATTTGAGGATGAATCCTTTTGAAGAAAGGGGGAATGATGTGAATCCAAATATCAAGCCCAACAAGTTCATTGATCCATTAAGAGTTTAAGAAAGTCTAATTAGAAAATTTAAATTAAAAAAGCTTCAAAAGGCCTTACTAGTAGTGATTCAAGACATTTAGAAGACCCAAAAAATATCAAAATACAATTTAACTCATTGAAGGACAAAAGGAGGCTTAAATGATCATGTTAACCTCATCAAATCAAGTGGAAAATGTGCATGGAAACACTACTACGATCGTACCACTTATAAAGATTGCATCGGCATCATTTATATAAGTTAGAGTATGAGAATAAAGCTTCTAAGGCAACTAACCTGATCAGTGCGACTGTACTAGCACCCCTCTCTGCACATCAAGTTTTAAATGCATGCTAGGACAGTTACACAATGTGTTATTGCATGAGTTACACCTTGGCATAACCTAAAACATGTTTTAAACCCTATTATCAGCATAATAACATAGTAATAAGTATTTTTGAGTTTCAACTAGATTTAAGTCATGGGCATATTATTAGGGAGTGTTCAAATAGGAAAACTATGATCATAAGGGATGGTAATGTTGAATTAGAAAGCGAAAATGAGAGCAATGATGATATGTTATATTTAAAAGATTATAATGATATAGAGTATGCAAAAAAAAGAAAATCTAGTTGTACAAAGAATATTGAGTTTGCAAAATAAATATAATGATTATAGGGAGCAAAAGGAATATTTATTTTATACTTATTGTTTGATTTCTAACAAATTGTGCAACATGATTGTGGATAATGAAAGTTATACCAATGTGGCAAGTACCTTGCTAGTGAAAAAATTAACATGGCCTCTTATCAAGCATCCAAAACCTTACAAGGTATAATGGCTTAATAATAATGGTTTAGTGAAGGTAAATAAATAAGTTTTAATTTCTTTTTCAATTGGTAGATATAAGAATGAGGTATTATATGACATTATACCCATGCATGCTAGCCATATATTATTGGGGAGACCTTGGCAATTTGATATAAAGGCCACTCATTATGGTTTCAAAAATAGATACACCTTGATTATAGATGGGAAAAAGTATCAACTTGGACCCTTAACTCCAAAGGAAATTTTTAAAGACTAAATGTGCATCAAACAATAATATGAAGAGTTATAATCTTCATTGGAAAATTCTTTAGGGAGGGAAACCTTTGAGAAAAAAAGGAAAAGGTGATATGAGTGAGTCAAAAGTACCCAAATCACATGACCAAAATGGGAAATACCTAGGGAAAGAAAACATGAAAGGTTTAAGTGAAAAGAAAATGAGTATGTATACTAAAATGAGTGATGTGAGGCAAAAGACACTTTTATGATTGTGATGAGTATTTGTGCCATGGAGAGAAAAAAATATTTTTGCATGCATATAAGAAGAAGAAAAGTGAGTAGAAAAAAATAAGAGGAGAGTGGGATCGAATTCAGCTATGCTAACATTACTAATCTTTCTTTCTCTAGTGTCTTGAAATTTTTCTTATAAAAATTGGTACCATATAAAGATCCATTTAGGATGGTGAATGGAGTGTCTAATGTTAGCATAAAGAATTCAAGCCTACCAAGAAAAATTTAAGTGCCTTGTTTGAGGAAAAATAACCAAGTTTCATATCTAGTAACAAGGATGCAATGTCTTTATATTCCATGTACCATCAAGTTCGTGGAATGATTGTGAAGATCTCAAAGCAGGAGCTTTTAAACAAAAGTGCCAATAATGCATTCAATTATAGTGGAGACATGAGTGTAAGAGTTCCATTGCAAAGGCAACTGTGGCTTTTAATTCAAGAAGATGGTTCAAATTTGAGGACAAATCTTCTTAAAGAAAAAGGGACTGATTTAAATTCGAATGCCTACCTATTTAACCAAATAGTAAACCAAGGATTATTTAGAGATGGACAAAGTAAGGAAGCTCAAAAAATGCTTAGCAAAGATATTTACATTGCATATGGATTTATTTTGGGCTTACATGCTAACAAAATTAACAATTGTTTATTTGTTGTTGTGCTTAAGGATAGAATAAGCACTGAAGCCCAAATGCATAAGTTCAAGTTCATAACCTTGATGTTTGACCCAGGTGGAATTAAATCACAACAAGTCCCTCAAGTTGAGCACTATTTGGACAAGTTTGGTGAAAGTCTACATAGTTAATGAGGCCTAATCACAAGGTCCAAATCCAAAAAACTTCATGAAATGGACAGTCACACAAGGAGTTAATGCATAGAGATAATACATTAATTGATGCCAAGGATTGTTACATAAGGTGTTAATGAATGGAGTTATACCATAGCACCACTTGGAATGTGTTTTACATCATTGTTCTTATAATAAAGACTAAGTCATAAATATGTTTAAGTGTTAATAATTATTGGGGGTTAGATGTATGCATAAAATACTTGTTAGTGGATTTTAAGAAATTTAGTGGGCATAATTATTGATTAATGACCATTATTGCCAATTATAATCCCATGTGAGTGTGTTTAGAATAAGAATATGCTCTTAGTTTTGAACTTTATATAAAAAAGACCATTTCTTCACTGTGAGGATGTTAAATTTGATGAATTAATTTTGAATTTTAAGTTTTTATATGAACTTTGTGACTTATGAAGTTTAGTTTAGCTTGTGGCATCAAAATCTAAATTTTTGTATCTTATTTACTTATCAAACACACTTATGTGTGGCATGGGAATACTTTAAAGTCTAATTTGATCTTTTATCCTTGTTGGTAAAAGGGTGAATTAGTTCAAATTTCTTCTTATCTCAATTCTTAAACAGTCCTAAACTTAGAAATTATGGAGGGTGTTAGATTCTTCATCACAAGTTTATCATAGTTCTTTAGCTACTAGGGAGCATGTGTGTTGTAAATAATGATTACCATCAAAATGCCAAAGAATGCTTAAATGAATTTTCTGAAGCTTTGGAGGTATGATGATTCTTGTAAAAAATGCAATTTTTTTTTAAAAAAAAATAACCCTGAGGAATTGAGGTTAACTTAGACAAAATAAGCAAAAAAAAAAATTATATTTGGCTTAAAACCTTGAGAAAATTAAAGCAACAATGAATGAAATAATATATTGTATGAAATGGCAATATTCTCAAGCAAGCATTAGGAGGTTCCTCAAGAAAAACATTTTACAAGTTAATTTTGGCTAAATAAGTGCAAAATGTGAAAATTACAAAATTTGTATGAGGAATTAAGCTGGTAAGGAACAAAAAAGGCATATTCAAATAATTAATATAGTTAGAACTAGTAAAATGTTGTTTGTCTAAAATATTTTGCAAAGGTGCTATGGAAATAAGTGATTAAAATGGGTATTTATACCAAAATAAATAGGAAGACATGAAATATTGCCTATAAATATTGCAAAAATTGATCATCATTGTTTTTACAATAATTTTGAGGTAAATTTGTTAAATTTCTGAAGAGAATTATCGAGGGAAAGTGTCAGAGCTAAGGCCTTAAGTTGCCAAAAATATAGAAATACCAAAGCATGTGGATTGATTTTGGCAATGACATGATAAAAGGTCATGAATTTGATTAAAACTTGAATTAAAGAAATATGCATAAAAAAAAAAAAGGCAGGGTTATGCTAAGAATGTGGAATTTTTGCCTAGGAACTTGCATTTTAAAGCATTAGCCGATTTAAATTTTTTCTTGAAAATGGTTTAAAAAGCTTAAAAATAATAAGCCATAAACATTTTTTAAGGCATTTATATTAAATTTTAGTTGAAATAAAAAAGCTTAAATCAAGGTCATCAAGTAAAAATCAAAATTTAACATTATTTGCACTTATTTTTATTAAGCCGAAATTCTTAAAAGTACATGACAATTTTTGGCAAATTAAATTAAGCCTTTTTCAAGTAAATGGTATAAACAAATTATTTTGGCCATGTATTGCTAAAATAAGTTTTGAATATATATTTTGCCTGAGAGATTTTAATTTGTAATGCATGAATGGCGTTACTAATGCATGAAATTGATAGCTTTAGGCAATTAGGCTAGAAATAAGTCTAAATTGAGATTTAAATCCTTAAGGCATAATATAAACAATACAATTTGCCCTGAGGAAATAACATGTTTTAGCCGAATTTCACCAAATTATCATAAAAAAAGCTTGTAAAATTCTGTTAGCATGTAGATCATTAAACAATTTCAATATAAATCCAAAATGCCTCAGGCAAATTTGCACCAATTTCACAATTCCTGAGGCAATTTGGCATTAATTTCTTTGTTCCTCACAATAACAAATAGCAACAACAATCTTTAATTCCACAAAATATTATCATCACCAACATCATAAAATTCATTCACAAGACACAAAAACCATATATTTTAAGTGTTAAGAACAACTCAAAGCAACAAACACCATTCCAACTAAGTTCACCAAAATTTCATTCAAACCTTAACACAATGACCATAAGTAGTTAGAAGAATGAAGCTTACCTTGTCTACAACGCTTCCAAAAATAAAATTTGATTGAGTTAAATTTTGGTTTAGAAGCTAAAGCAAGCTTTGTGGTCTTGAGGCTTTAGTTAAAGCTTGAATTGAGGTTTTGGAACTTTGGTGCGCTAGTATGGTAGACCGGTTTGCTACGAAATTCAATAGAGAGGCAACTTCATTCAATGTTCAATGCAGACCTTGGAGTAGGCTATTGTAGCTTCAAGTCAAGGCGACTTATCCTGGGACGTTGCACACGTGACAAAGGCTTTACGTGGAGCTTCGTTGGGCTGGGGCAAGCAAGCTTGTGATTTACGAAGCTGAATTTAGCAACGGGTAAGAGCAACTCCGGTGTGGCCAGTAGCTTCGACTTTGGCTTAAGGTAGAACATTGAGTGCAATGACAAGGAAAGAAGTAGCAGCAGCGTCAGTCTCAGCCTGATATTGGATGTGGGTGACAAAGGATTGATGGCTGGGATTGCGATACTGGCAGGATCATTAGCTTCAGCCCGAGGCAAGTCACGATCATAGGCAGCGGCTCTAGCATAAGAGGCAAATTAGCTTGGTGAGATGTTGAATGGATCATCGGTTTAAGCAGTAAAGATCAAAGCTTGTGGCATCACAACTTAGGCTTGATCACTAACAACAGTAGCAATGATCTTGGGCAAAATGATGACATCAGCATGTGGTGTTGCTTTGATGATGTGCGGTTTGGCAGTGGTGGTGATATGATTGGGCTCATTATAGGGAGAGGAAGAAATTGGTGATCGGTTTTTAATGGTTTGAGGATTTGAAATAGAATTTTTAATAAATTGAGGGTTTTAATATATAGATGAAATTGGAAAAATAGGAATTGGTGCTCTAATTTTAGGTTGATTAAAGGCTTGGGTGCTTTGATTTTGTTAGGGATTTAAAGGTAGTGTTAGTGTCAATTTTACATTAATTAGAATTTGTCAATTTTTATTAGTGTTAGTGTCAATTTTTCTATTTTATTTTATTAGTGTTTAATTAGAATTTGTTTACTTTTTATATTTTAATTAGTGTTTTATTAGTATTTTAGTTATTTAGATTAGTTTTATGTCTCTTTTTAGTTTCCTAATTATTCTATATCTTTTTGGTGCATTTTTTTAGGAAATCTCTCAATCCTAGAGTGTCTAGGATCCAAACCATGATTTAATGAGCTGAATTTTGGAGCTAAAATCCTCATAAGGCAAGGATTTGAGGGTAAAAAATTACCAATTGGGCCCATGGATGAATTTTTGCATATTTTCTCTATAAAAATAGAGTTTTAAATCTAGGATTAAGGGAGTATCATTATATACGGCTATCAAAGAATTCAAGCGTGGAATTGAAGAGCTCAAGGAGGATTGAAGACGAAGATTTCTTTCAACGAAGTTTTTCTTCTATCTATTGTGTATCATGTTTGATTTCTTTGTAGTACTAGAATACTTTATCATGAGTAGCAAAACTATTTAGGGTTGGAATTCGTGTAGCTAGATTAGCACTTGTTGAGATTTTATTTTAATCAATTTATTAATTATTGTAATTAATTTTATAAGTTAATTTAATTTTCCTTGCATTTAATTTTAGGCATGATTAAATGCATGTTTATAAATAATTTATTGACAATAAAAATTATTTAAATTGCTAGCTCATAACTCAGAAGACTTAAGTAATTCGATCACGAAAGTAGACGAATCATATATCAGGAGATAAAATAAAATGTTAGGAAGCTTAATGAACATTGATTAATTCATTGACCATGAAAATAGGCGATAATTAATTTTGGTATGCTTAATTGATCTCGAAAAAGATTTTAGGTGATTTTGAGCAATTTACCCTTAACTATAATCAATGAATTGATTATAAATTAATTCCATAAATTAAGTATTGACTAGTAAAATAAATCCAAGCTCTAGCTCATTTTTATTAATTTAATTTAGGTTAATTGATCAGATAGTTTTATTTTTAAATTGTTTGATATGATTTTGGAAATTTAATTTAGTTTTGTTAGCTAAGGAAATTGTTTGATATGATTTTGGAATTTTAATTTAGTTTTGTTAGCTAAGGAAATTGAATTATAGCTAATACTTAGGACCCTTTCCTCGTGAAAATGATACTCACTTACCATTATATTATTTGTCACAATCCATACACTTGCAAAGTTATGCTAATAGGTAGTGGTGAACTTTGAAGGCTATCTTGTAATTTAGCTTAAGGAATTTCCTGATTAAGCAAGAAAATTTAAAATTCCTATTAAGGAATTAATGTGGAATTAATGATTTTAGAAAATTTGGTTGAGAAATTATTAATTTCTGCATTTGAATTTTGAATTGAAGAAGAAGAATTGGGTTGAGGGCTTGAGGAGATAAAGAACTATAATATTTCTTGGCCCATTCTTGCTTAGGAATTCTTTATGTCTATATTAGGCCAACTTCTGTGCAACCTCTGTATATTACAATATTTATCATATATAGGATAAAGAGCTCTCCAATAGTAGTTGTGATAATCATCAAACATGACACGTGGCCTAGGTATGTTTGAAGATAGAGAAAGAAAAGAAAAGCTAAAGAAGAAGAAAATGGAGAAAAGAATGCTTTATGGGCTATATATACATATTGTAACATCCGTGTCCTTGAACCGGATTATTTTGGATTAATGATAATTAAGAAATATTTTATTGTATTAAATTAGTGTTGATTGGAGTTATTATTATTATTTTGGATAAGTAATTAAGGACTTGATTTTCATGTATTAAATTATTATTGTTGGGAGTTAATATCTTAATGTGGTAAGAAATAATAAGAACAAATATAAGAATAATATTGATTTATGTTATATAAAGTGAATAGAGTTGGAATTAAAGTGAGTAGAGTTTTGAAGGATGAAATTGAAAGGAAAGTAAGGACTAAGTTGTAACAAGACGAAGTAAATGGAGTTGTGAGGATAGAAGAGAAAAGAAAAGGATCAAAGTGGAGATGGAGAGAAGGAGTTGCTGGAAGCAACAGGAGAAAGTATAGGAGGAAGAAGAAGAAGAAAAAGAAGAAGAAGAAAAAAGAAAGAGAAAGAGAAAGAGAAAGAAGAGGAAGCAAGTGGTCTGGAGCAAGGAAAATTCGGATTTCAGCAAGAGGAAGCAAAGATTTATCTGGAGAAAACCATGAGTGGCATTTTAATTTGAAGTTTTATTTCAAATTTATATTTGATTTGAAATTGGGTTTGAATGTGAGAAATTGGAGTTCAAATGCTAGATTTAGACGAAATTGTGATGTGTATATATTGTATATATGTTTAAGAACATTGTTTACTTCATTTCTGAACTTTGAATGTGGTAAAAATTAGATTTTTGGTTGATTGATGCTGCTGCTATCGAACCAGAGGGTGCAAAAGCGATGCCTCTTCATTGAGACAGTGCCTTACCACCTCTAATATGACGCCTCTATGTCAGTAAGTCGACATCTTCTCGACTTCAGAAAGGCGCCATGCCTTTGATTAGTGGCGGCGCCTTTATAGCTAATATTGGCGCCTCTGCACCGCAAGGGCGATGCCCTTGTCCAGAGGAGGCACCTCTGTACTTAAAATTTTACTTAGGTTCGACTGTTTTTAACCCAATTGTATAGTAGACTTGAACCGGACCTTAGAATAACATACCAGAACTATTAAAAGGCTGAAAAATGAGTTAATTCTTAATAATTTTTTTGTTATATCAAATCGAACTATATAAGTTATAAAATACATGAACACTGTATAATACGGAGTCTCAAATAAAGAGACTAAAATTCAAATGTAAATGATTGATAGAAACCATTCAATGATGAAATTTTATCCTGGCAAAGAAAGTGAATAATGCACAAGCCTTACAATGATTAATACCTATATAATTGAGAATAAATAAATAAAAGATATATATATATATATATATATATATATATATTTGTATATGTATATGGGATGAGTTGGGAAAGAGGAGCTGGCCACTCGATTGATAACTATCTTTAGGACAGCGCAGAGATTCATAGGTGCCTTTGGGGCGAATCTTAGTTTATATGTATGCATACATTACTATTGTGAATGAATATGTAATTTGGCTAGTGTGAGCCATGAAAAGAAAGTTGAGATATTGTGAGAGAGAGTTGTTTGTATATTGCTGTTCATTCGGGGAAAGGTTGAGAATTATCTATTATGAAATAATTATATGAAAGATGTGAATAATAATAATGTTGAGTACACAAATGAATGAAATTTTCAACTCTAATGGCAATTAAAGTAGGAAAAATATATAACAACTCCAGTCTCGAAATCTCGACGTGGTATCAAATAAACAATCTATATGAATTTCCATATTAATTGAAAGTGTGGAACAAAGCTTTTAAGTGTATTAAATTGTGAAATCTTGAAACTTATATGGATTTCTGTATTTTGATAAACTTGAGAATTTAAACCCCAATTTGTTGGGATTTGTTAATGGTTAATATTTAAAAGAAGTTAAGGATTTTATACAATGATTTAATTGCCTCGAGTTTCATTTTGAAAAAATAATTTTATATTCTTGATTATGTTTGGATTTGTATTATTATTGAAAATATTTAATTACTTCTCATATAATAGGAATCTTTTGCCAAATGTTTTTGTGGAAAGGAGATTTTATTATTGAAAATGTCATTTTAATTATGCTGTATGTTTGCGAATGTTTATCAGTTTTTAAATAATTGTTGTATTTTGGATAAATGCTTTTATTTTAAAATATACTAGCTGCTCATTGGATAATTTTCTTTCGAAATTACTCACAACTATTTTTAAAAATATTTTTCACAACTTAGTTAGAGTCTAGCATATCAGTATGGCTGTGCAGTGGGCTACCATGGTCTACGAGATCACCCCAGCAGAGACTCTAGTACGATATATTATTTGCCATGATTTAGACGCAGAGCTAGTATTTAAAGTCACCGTATTGTCCATTGGAGCAGACGCACGAGTCTCATCCGTACGAGAGGAGTATGAAGATAGTGTCTGCACGATATTCCGTATTTACTATGCTACCTCTCTGGATGTCCAGGTCACCCTCACTTGGGTATGATACAGTCTTGTGGATGCATTATTTTAGTTTTTTGCTTATGGCCATTTCCACACCCTCCATTGCGTGTCACCAGAGTTATTTTTGAGCCATTGGGCTAGTTGTATTTGTTGAGGGTTTTGGGTCTGGATATGTGCTGCTATTACTATCATCACCACCACCATCTTATGCCGGAAAAAGATCCGAGATTTTAAGAGATAGATGTTAGGGCAATTGATATTAGATACTATTGTATTAATTGTTTAAGCATATAGTACTCTTATTATATATATTCTGATAATGCATATATTATTATATGATGGATGGTTAGTACTATGGCGCTTTATATTATGTATGATATTTGGTGTTTGCTTAGTTATCATCTTGCCATCTAGAATTTATTGAAATGTGGATATATGATTAACTAATGGTGAGTGACATAGAATATGTGAGAATGATATTATCTAAGCAATGTTACTAAGTTATCTAATTTGAGATGATTTCATTAGCAAAGGTATTTAATGTATAAACTAAGATTCAAATTTGTACAGGTTTTTCGTATTATATTAAGTATATGTATTATAACCTTAAGAGCTCATTTTGTGTATTAAGATTTAACAACTAGTAAATTAAGATATAATTGTGTATTAGTATACATTTGAGGATAAGGTGTGACACATATAATTAGCTTTGGCATTGGCCCAAGTTAATTATATGTAAGGGGAGAGGGGATTATTTGAGCCTACTATAATTTTAAATTTAATTTGATTAAAAGCCTATTAGTCCTTAACATATTCGAAAGCCCAATCCATCAATTCTAGATTAGCAATTAAGTTTAATGAAAATTATGGAAGTACGGTTTTTGCCAAACATTTCTCAACAGTTGGAGAAAAGAGTTTAAAAGGTGCAAGTTATAGAGAATTAATTGAGAAGGTATTTCTCAAATGAAAGTCTGATGATTGCTAAGTTTAAATTAAGGAATTAATGATATTTTGCTATAAAAGTATTATGGAATGAAGAAGAAGGCATGAATCATAAATCATCAATCAAGCAATCAGACATAGCCAATCATACACAATTACCAACAATCATCAATCATTATCAATTAGTCAAATTTACACTTTTAGCAAATTTTTAGTTTCTTTAGTTAATTTTTCAATAAAATTTCCTATTTCTTAAAGTTTGTAAACATTTTCTCAATACAAAAGTTCCTATTTCGCTATCAAAATTTTTCTTTTACTTAATTCCACAAAATTTACAAAAATTCACATTGGAAACTGAAATAAATTGTGGTAAAGGTATTTCATTCACAAATACATTTAATGGCTAAATTTACTTATTGGTTAGATCTTTTTATGTCATATTTCATGAAAATAAAGAAAAGGATTCAAGTGAAAACATATTTTAAAAAAGAATCTTGTAGTAATTTTTTAAACAATATTTAGGTCCTCATTAAAAAATTTGCTAGAATTGAAATAAATCAAAAAGTTGATATGATAAATTAATATAATTTTAAGGATATGATACAATTGATAATTGGAGAACAGTCGAGAATAAATGGGACTATTAACCCTTTTTTATTGAGAATATAATAGTTGGGGATAAACGAGCTCTTGCAATTTTATTTAGGCTTAATAGTCTAAAAAATTCAATCTTTTTGGATTTTTTTAATTTTAGTTCATTTTTAAAATCTTAACAAAAATATCACAATTTGACAAATGTATAGCGATTTATGGCATAAAATTAATTTTGGTCAAAATTGAATGTAGGAGTATTGACGACTGGACGCGACATTTTAAGTGACACTTTTGTTATGGGCTCTAGTGCCACATCAATTGAATATTTGTATAGAAAGACTAAAGCTTCGTTTGGATGGACGTCTGCGTCTGCGTTTGCTGTTGCCTTTGCTGTTGATATTCCTGTTCCTAGACACAAAAATTGAAACGCTCTAACAGCTCCAATTTGGAGCTGTTGGAGCATTTCAATTTTTGTCTCTAGATAAAGTAACTTCAACAGCAAAGGGAATAGCAACAGCAAACGCAGACGTCCATCCAAACTGCCCCTAAACCTTTTCTTTTTAATTTTAGCATAAATATTTTATTTTTTCTAAATATATTACATTTTACTATTAAATATGTAAAATTTTTAATAGTTACTTATAATATTTAAATTATTTATTATATAATTATAAAACTTTTAAATTTATAATACTTATTTAATAATAAAATACGTCAATTTGATAAATAAATTATTTCAAAAATAAAATATTTCACATGATTAATAACCATAATTTTTTTTAAAATTTAATATATGTTTGTACATGTATCAAATTTTAGACAAATTTGATATTGAAGCTTTTTAAAATTTAGCAATTGAGTGTCTCATTTTTATTTATTTATTTATTTATTTTTTACAATTTAGTGAATCAACATGCTAAAAGCTAACAATTCAATGTGTTTTATAGGTTAATGATTAGGAGGCAATTTCCAGTCTCACTAAGTTGATGTGGAAGAGTAACGTGCTTAAAGCATCAAGGTAAATAGCAACAGACTGCCATTTCACCGGACTTTTTACCATTTTGTAGTAAAAGTGTAAATATATTTCTATTTTATGGTGGTTTTCAAACTTATTTCCAACATATGGTATTTTAATTAAATTTTTTTTTTATAACAGTCCACCAGTTTGATTGGCAGACTAAAAGTCCACCGAGTCATTCCACCAGTTAGACTGGCGGACTGCAAAGAAAATATTAAAAAAAAAAAAGTTGACAGGCAGTCCGCCACTTCAAGTGGTGGACTGCTTGCAATTAATAAAAATAATAATAATTAATTTTTAAAAAAAATATGCAGGCGGAAGTGGCGGACTGCCTGCAATTAATACAAAAAATAATTATTTTTTTCAAAAAAACAGGCACTCCGCCACTTACTGTCACACCTTATCCTTAACACAACCATTAACATACCATTATCTACAGTAATTATCTTCTTAATCCACTTATTATGCTTAATGAGCTTGTAAGGTTACATATATACACTTGGTAACACTATTAAAACACGTACAAATTAAAACCTTATTTGATATTTGCTTAATGTTACTACATCCATTCATCATTCATTTATCACAGTTATCCATCCAATGATCATACATCACATATTACTATGATCA